>ATSW01106786.1:0-12113 GCA_000444245.1 Botryllus schlosseri | reverse complement strand
CATTGGGACATTTCACAAATGAGTTTAGAATTAGAATTAGAAAATAAGAAGATTTCACAAATTAAACTAGAATTAGAATTAGAGCATAGACACATTTCACAAATTAGATTAAAATTATATTACTGGCATTTCGCTCTAATTTAGGGATTTAGTGCCCATGACCAACGTTTTGGAGAGAGTCAAACGAAGTTCTGTTATGGCCCTGTAAATGTCGATCGGATAATATATCAGATATATATAGTGGGCAGAGACCGCCTTAAACAGTAGTCCATGTCCATGTATTACACTACCGCTATACACACATGGAGTTGTTTATCTGGTCAAGGGTGTCCAGATTATGGATGCTAAGATTGCTGCATTTTACAACTTTGCAAATTTTTTGGATCTGACGTTGACACACTTTGTAGTCTGAGTCTATGTCCGTATGTGCAAATAGCAGACACTGACTGGTTTAAATCTGTCATCAAATGCAGGAAAGGCAGACCTAAAACCAAACGTTTCCAAATGAACGCCGTTAATTCTTAACAACCCTACACCGCGATTTCCGTCAGTATCTCGTAATCTACTGACAATGCGGTACAATTAATTAAGAATATCTTCGCAAACACTGGAGTGAGCACTGCCGCTCGAAACATGTGCTCCATATCCAATGAACTTACAGATAGATCGCTGACTAGGCATCCAGTGTAGAATTCTGTGAGTTTTCTTTTCGTCAAATTGCAATCTTGGAATTGTATCTCTTTACAACTGATGGACTTGAGTGTGACTGCTAGTTCGCGATAATCTTCGGCGGACATATTGAAATCCCTTATTATCAGCATCGATAGCTATAAAATAGGAAATTATTTACTACAACAAAGATCGATTTATTTCTTCGTTATTCGAAAAGTCTGATATTAAACACTATATGCATAAATAGCGATATGAGTGCATGCCTATTCAGATTTCCAAAATTTAATTTACAATGTTTTTACCGCTATCGCCTTATTCGTATCACGGTTTCTCGTCTTGATTTGAAGACATGAAATATTTATATAACACAAATTCTAGCAGAACATTTTACAAGTTACATATACACTGTAAATTCGAGACAACACTAACGCCATATTTGCCGTTGGTGACAACGTCCTATCGTGTCAACAACACCCCGATCGAGAGAAATCTGGTGTCTTTCCTTTCTTCGCGTTCATTTTTTCTCAAGACGGACAACGCCATCTAATGTCGAAGTCCGCAAACGGGTCTTTTGCGATACGACATCATGGGAGAAAGAGGGTTCGCCGGTTTGAGGAGTTTCTTAGCGAATAACGGTATCGCATCACACCATATTGATATATTGGAAGGTAAAAGTTAGAGTATTCGTCGCATTCTTTAGTAGGCTATGTTATTTCATAGTAGAATCGTGACTGGCGTAATCAGGGCTTAGGCTGATGTTGTAACTTGCAGATGTTTGAAGAGATTTACGTCATGGCCAGCTATAATAAGTCATCCCTTTGCTTGATTACGATACACGACAGAGTCGAAGTATGTGTTCGAGGTGGTTAATGTCATTTCGGGGCCTGGCCCACTTATCAACATTATGAAGTTATTGCATGACCATGAACATTACCTGTCGGTGTTCCCCCTGAACATGTCATGTACACAAATTGTGGATTAGGGAAACGCTTGATCCTAAGAATCATTTCGTTCTGCGAAGCCTGGGTACTGTGTAGCATAGGCTTACATGATAATTCAGTCGACAGTGATGATTTCATTACTATGCTCTGTTGAAACTTCCTGGTGAAAAAGTTGAAGTCTACTTGATCACCACGAATCGGTGTTCCCCATGGACATGTAGTGTGAAAACTGTCGATGAGCAAAAATTTACTATTGAATTATTATGAATGTAGCTACGCATCACCTGGGTGCATTATGATATTGTTGGTAGTGATGATTTATTCGTTTGCCCGACATATGAGCATGCGACACAATGTAAAACGAAAGTCGAACAAATTGAACCTTTAGCATGCGTCGCTTCAGCATGTAACTTTATAAACCCAAAACTAAACCTAACCCGAAACATAACCCTGAAATTACCCGCTACGTATATCCTAACCCAAGCTTGAATGACACCCTAACCTAACCCGTAATTTAACCAACATGCTCATGTATTGCATGCCGATGTGTCGCATGCTGTAATGTCACATGCTCATATGTCCACGGACCGATTAATTCATGTGCTATCCTAGATAACCCTGGTAGTCATGTGCTGTGTCAGCTTCCCTCCAGCTCGACTTGTGAAACCTTAAATTTCGACACTGCCTTCTTATTCCGAGTTATTCAATGTATCCAGGGTGGCGTTGAATGCTGCTACCAAATGTAATACTGAGTGGTAATTTTACAGTTATAAGCTATTGATGTAGAAATTATCAACCTCGTCGATAAAAACTTTATCAAATAATGTCTTGTTGGCTGTGCCCATTTTTNGATAGCCCGGATNAGCTGAGAAAACATTTGCTNAANCGCCACAAGGATCATCCCAGTTTAATTTTTACNTGTATGCTTTGTCGAACAAGATTTGCAAATCATCGTCTGTTCAAAAATCATTGTAGGACACATCATGACGGACAGACTGAACTTGATTTATATGGTGTCGTCAATGAAGTAACTGCTGTAGATGCTTCATCAGAAGTTATGGAATGTGATCTCCCATTGCCGCTGATTGAGAGTCCTGTCGTCACTTNCCCAATGACTCTCNTATTACCTCAAGCTGCACTTCTACTGAGACTGAAAACCGTTCATAAGCTTTCTGATGCTGGGGTGACAGATATTCTAGCTTNCAATGNATCTATGCTGGATGCTGTATTAGCAAGTTGNCAGAGTTCTATACCAAGTGATTCAACTGGANGTACCGGTACATCACTTGTGAATCCTGTGAATATTTTANCTTGCTTGGAAACGAAAGAATCCCGGCANGAGTTCTACAAGAAACATTTCAATCTTGTCAATCCAGAAACTGTGGTGCTAGGTTNTCGCACTATAAATAAAAGATATGGCAGAAATTATCGGATCGTGCAAAAACCTGCTACTGGATACTTTGTGCCTTTTCTGAGGCAGTTAGAAGCCGTACTTAGTGGCACAGAAATTGTTCGTCATGTCCCCATATGTGGTTCATAACAAGTTTGATATAATGAAAGATGTATGGCAAGGTGAATATTTCAAAACTCACGAGGGCATTGTCCGTTATCCAGACTGTCTTTTGTTCGCACTATATTCTGATGAATTTGAAATTGTTAATCCGATTGGAGTGCACCGAAAAAAACACAAAATAACTGCATATTATTGGTCTTTGTTGAATATCCCAAACCACTGCCGTAGCAAACTAATTAGCATGCAGTTACTTTGCCTTGCAAAATCTGTTGACCTGAAAGCTTTTTCTGGTCACAACGCCATTTTGAAAGATTTTGTGAATGCAATGAAAGTGCTGTCAAAAGGTGTAAATCTTACTATAAATGGCTCCAAGCAGATGATTCATGGTTTTTTATTGTATTGTCTCGCGGATACCCCTGCTGCACAGCAGTTAGCTGGATTCAAAGAAGGTGTCGGTGGGGCGGATAAACCTTGTCGGACGTGTGATGTTCACAAGCAAGAAATTGCTGATTATAATGCTCACGACAAATGCCCCATTCGCTCGAAAGAGCAACATAATGAGCGATTAGTAGCCTTGCAGCGCTGTCCCAGAAATGCTGAACGATCTGCGCTTTCTCAGCAATTAGGGATAAACAATGCAACTTTCCTCAGTGACATCCCTCATTTCGATGTGACCAAGGGAGTATTACATGACGGAATGCATTTGCTCCTGGAAGGCGTTGTAAAAATGGAGCTCAAGGCATTTTTGTTATATCATATAGATGTCGGGTCATTATCATTATCTCGCTTGAATCATCAATTACAGAATTTTGAGTACGACGAGAGCTCTATGAAAGATAAGCCACAGATAATTGAAAGAAAGCATTTGCAACCAAGCTCAAATTTACCCCAGACTGCTGCAAGTATGCTCGTACTATTGCAGACTCTCCCATTCGTTATTGGTCCGTCTATGACTGATGAGAATGAATACTGGATGAATTTGGTTCGACTGCTTAAAATTGTGCAGGTGTCATTTTCTTTCATCAGTTCAGCAAATGTTGCATATGACCTCACTTCATTGATAGCCATTCACAATGAAGAATTTAAGCGCTTGTATCCGAGTTTGTCATTTACGCCCAAAATGCATTTTCTTGTACATCTGCCACGACAAATGTTAGAGTTTGGCCCCCTCGGTTTTCATTCCTGTATGAGATATGAGGCTAAGAATGGATTTTTTAAACAAAAAAGGTGGTTTAATTTCAAAAATCTGCCACTGAGTCTCAGTTTTCATCATCAACAATGGATGTGCACAAAAATGATCGATAACAAAGGTGTGAGAAAAATCAACTTTTTGAAAGATGAAACTGTCATTGCTGACAATACCACTGTACCAGTTGTGGATTATCCAGATCTAATGGAGTTTGAGAATTGTCAATTGGACACATGTGTGGTTACTGCTACACGAGTTGTGCACAGAAATATTACTTACAGTGTCGGAGATGTCCTTGTTGACAGCTTCCAAGATGATGGTTTTCCAGAATTTATGTGCATTGACGAATTGTTGTATATAAATAATCGACTATTTTGCAACTCCCACAAATTGGTAATTCGACATTTTGAGTCTGCAATGAATTCCTTTGTTGTTGAACATTGCAATAGTAGTGGGTTGCATTGTATTTCTGATCATGATTTTCCGTGGCCTCAAATCAGTCATATTATTGACAAACAGCAGTTTGTGATGACTAAAAATGTTGGGCATGTTTGGTGTTTGTAGCTACCGGGATTAGGTGTATCATGATATTAGGTTCTGTTCGCAATTTTGTGTCCGTTGTTTTTCAGCAAATGACATAGACTCGGATATTTTTACCGATATTCTCGATAAAGATCTGTGGCAATTATTCAATATTGGTACTACGCGCCGTCTACTGAAATTGCAAGAAGTAGGAGCAACTCATTCGCTGTAAAATGNGNTTCGTTCAAGTATATGTTGATATTTNAGATTTATAAAAAGATGTTGACCGAGGTTTCGAACAATTTGTGTGACGGTTCCGTCTCACCAGTAGAGTCCAGTACCATCANTTCAGCAGAAGAAGAATCGGTCGGCGTTGATGCTGTTTCACGCACAGAATCATTGGATGCCACCTTGCCCATAGCAGAGCCNGCTATGAAACTGGTAATTATTTGGTAATATNTTGCNATGACCCATCTCAACTGTAGGCTTTAGCAGGCGNTACAAACCACAGATGGAGCAGAAAGAACGCAAGNACAAGCAATGCATGTAAAAGCCAGACANGATGAGGCNGAAACCNTGTTTGATCCAAGTGTGGATGAAGGGGTAATATATCCACATAATTATTGTTAANCACANTCCTNTTTATAATAATATTGCAGCCATCATCCAGCGCCGATAATTCTGAAAGCGTACATGGGATGTCTTTACCTGAATTCAGCCGTAAAGTCCGACAAGCGCTAAAGGCAGGAGCTGCCTATGAAGTCATACACCTTGTTGTAGAAGAGTGTGCCAATCACATCCTCAGAAAAGGTGACATGACTGAAAAGCGAGCATATTCAAAGTTTGGAAAGGCACTTGTTGGAAAATACCCTTGCCTAGGATCAACTTTACAACACCCNCCATGGGTAATGTGAAATAGTTCTATTTTTCAATATTTATTTGCAATCACCTTTTCATTTGTTTTCTAGCGTAATTTTAACAAAAAGTTATCCCAGAAATTNAGAACGATCAGACTTTTGAAAAATCGCGCTGCTCATTCNGGTACGAGCACGTCTTCGCTTGCGATTNCAGGTGTGTTTTTGAAAGTGCAAGGCCATTTTGAATGCCTTGGNAGGATACTTATGTGTTCCATCTTAGGTGGATGCATTTTNAATGCCGAAGAAGCCTCTCTTCAGCTTCAAAGTGAATTCGCAAATGCTAATCGTGATTGGAAGAAAGTTGTCGCTCTGTTCAACCACCTGTTTGGACATCGGCGTTCACGGATAATGCAAAAAGACATTCCTCTGTCTGGAATACTNGACTTGTTCCCTTCCTTGGGNGATATCAAACTGGTGAGTGTGGGTATAACAATATGAAACAAATTTATAATTCANTATACTTNTATAGCTGNTTCGTGGNACAGAATTTAAAGATAGCTTCAANACANCATCCATTNAAGTAAAATATTTATTCAACTCGNAGACTTTTCAGGTGCCTCTTTGTTTCAAATTGCACTACTNCAGCACNGTACAGATCAAAGTTTGTTATTGTAGCCATTGTTACATTGCGGACTTGATGGTATGTAATTNTGATTGTTACNTCATACTTNGCCTTTTNNGTTTTGCTTTTCATTCTGTTTAAATCCCNTTAGTGTGCCATTAACTCTTGAAAAGAGGCACCCGAAAAGTCTTCGAGTTGAAATAAATATTTTACTACAATGGATGTGGTAGACTAAAGGTAATGCTAACATGCACGAATCAAAGTTTGTCAGATTTCCGCAGCAATTGCAAAATCACTCATGTATTTTAGGCTTTGATGTAAGCATTGAAGTTGCAAACCACTAAGANTATCCNTCAAATTCTCGGCAGCGTCACATTTTTTTCGACCTTGAACATTTGCTACNTGTCAAATTGCTGCAACAATAAATACAGCCTTACCTGCATACGTATTTGATAGCAATATGGGAAACTANTAATATNAATNACAAAATTCATTGGTGAATTTGAAAAAANTNNCGNGCTTGTCGCGACTACATCATTATTACCAGTGCTTGATTCGTAGCTGCATGACTGCTCGCGACTCGCAGGGTTGTAACCAAGTCACAAGGCTCCNAGTCACANGTCTATCTCANTTNNATAGTTTTNACTCTGGTCAAGTCGAGTCATTTTCAATTCATCACCGAGTCAAGTCGGCNAGAAGAGAGTCNATTCCGAGTCTTGGTTTTATGACTCTAGTCCGTGTCTAAGTCATCGTGTTGACTGCTCACTGTGCTCATTCTCCAGTTAAAATCTTGTTAAACCCACTTTATATAACTCGGTTTGGTGATATCGAATGGTTCACATTTATAACATACTCATTTTCCTCACTTTTAGCAGTTTCTGGTCGCATTTTCAAGTATCAGTACAAATAAACNAACTGCCAATAGTGTGGTCAGTTTACTATTCNTNAAANTTACAATGAAATGTNGGTCTTGGCCGCCTGAGTCTCGNGTCGTATGACTTNGTCCNAGTCATGCCCAATGACTCNAGTCCAAGTTNAGTCAATATACATAGATTGACTCGAGTNGAGTCATTTCNGTNNTTTGAGAAAATGCGAGGACTCGAGTCAAGTCGAGTCATCATAAAAATCCTGACTCGAGTCATTACAACCCCGGCGATTCGGGTGCGTGGAGTAAGATGACATGAATATAGAAATTAGTCCATAGCCCACTGAAAATAGACTATGGACATTTCAACTTGGGTATTTAGCTCCTAGTTAGTTCATTACAACTATGCACTGGGATGCGGCCGTAGCCTACATAGGTCATCAAAATGCTGACGTGAATAGCCAAAAGGCCCTCTTATTTTATCAGCCACCTCTATTAGTGTTTCGTGACGGTATTACTTTCCGTCTCAGGTCAGAGAAGATTTCAAAAGCGTAATTGCGCCAACAACTATTGACGACATGAAAAGCAATTATCAACAAATGATGAATATATTGGATAAGATTTTCCAGGTAAATTGGAACCTACAAATACATCATGATTCAGCGTTAGTAGTAATTGTTATATCATTCAATTTCATTAGTCCAGTGGAGGTGACAAAGATGAGCTGACCAAGCTGCTGAAATTACAGTCGGAACTTTCGGATGCCAGAATTAACCGCCGACAAAAAAGCGGTTTATCTGCGCTGCTGGTTCAACAGGTGCGCATTATGAATACCGTATTGCTACTTCAATTAATATATGATCAGAAAACATTACGGTATAGGATGGGAAAGCATAACGGAATAGAAATGGGTGTATTTCATGGGTGTCCTTGCCTAATGATTTCAGATTTTTTGGCATGTAGATTTACACTTAAACAATAGTCTGTGTTTCAGGCCCACGACATAGAGACCAAGAGTCAGAAGCATGATCCTCCACATTTAGTCGTCGCAAGACATCAGGATGGTTCGATCCAAGGCTGGATTCTGGCTGTGGGGGAATCGATTCCTTGCGGTGATGAAGACGTAACGGTTTTCGATGTTCTAATCGATATGATGGCATGTTATTATGCCTGGGATGTGTCATACCCCAAGGAATTTCAAATCCTGGCATTTGTTCAGAGGGTTGTTGTTGGCGACAAAAACACCCAATATGTCTCCGAAAAATTGAATAATTTTTTTCGGAAATTTGAACACTTGCAGTAAGGGCATACTAAGCCTCTTTCTTTGGTTGGTCAGTAGTGTGCAAGTTTTTTACAGTATAGTTCATACTTAACTTTATCTTGGCAGACAGTCTTGTTTTATTTTGCAGTATTTCGTTAATGTACATCATTTCAGTGATCAGTGGACATGCATGTCCCGTGACAGCTTTTAACACTTTGGCATAGGGGTTGAAGTCTGCCTTATTCTGCGTAAGCGTTACATTTAGGGGTAGATAAGGGTCAGTTTGGTTATATCTAAAGGTTAATTTGAGGGTTGGGTTTAGTTTGTGGGTTATAAAGTCATATGCGGCAGTTACTTATGCTTAGTTAGCGCATGCTCTAATGACTTCAAACAATTATTTCATGCTGTGCCACAATTTGTACTATAGCAACAGTCCCGTTTCGTTGTGCATGCCTTGCATTTGGCATTGCGTTTTACATTTTCATTTTATTGATTTTGTTATGATGGTTCCGTTTAATCATTGACGATTTTATACTGTCGATTTTTAATATGATGATTTCATTGCACACTATAGAATGATTTTTATGCTGCGTTACAAGCGGCTGTTGTGTGCCGAGTATGCCAGATCACTTGGTAATTCATTTTTATCACTATGGGTAGAGGTCGTGTACGCCAGATTATTTAGTGATCAATTTGAAGAGCTACAGAGAGGGCCATGTAGGCCATATTATTTAGTGAATATCTGGGTCCATGCACGGTGTAGAGAACTCCTATATGAGACAACACGTCGTTTGACACCGGCTATATCGAACAACACAGTATTTGACAACGCCAAACCAAAACGCGAAACATCTTTTCAGGTGTTTAGTTTTTTTACACAAAACGCGTTCTTTTTGGTGTCGTCACCAACGGCAAAAAAATTACAGTGATATTTTATTTTTCTTGACGGTTGTCTGGAAATATATCAATCTCCGTTCGTCAAATGGACGGTGAATTCGTTAGGTCACATATTTCACATGTCTACTGTACATATTATGTTGCATTATATATCGCAGGGGCGACATAAATAGGTAAGTAGGAATACGCTAACAGGTAAGAGACGTAACTAAAGTAACTCAGTAAATTAAAATATACCATGATTATTTTGAAAGTATGATATTATCTACAAAAACCTCACAATCGTTGCAAATCGGTTGATTCGCAAAACCAGGTCAGTGCTCGGTCATCTGGTTTTTCATATACCAACACACTGACATACGCATCCAAGACGATACACAATTTGATCAGCGCACATTGCGAAACGATAGAAAGACGAGCTGAAATTTATGACTAAATTAATTAATGTCGAGAAAATGATAAATTACTTAATCCGCGTAACGCCAATATTTGGACGCATTTTGCGGCCAGCAAACTTAGATGAGCAAAAAAGTCACGATCGCGCGTGTTCAGCTCTTTAGCTCAATCAAACTCGAAAGCACATAACCGTTCAATAGCATGTACGCAGCTTTTTAGACTACGACCAAAATCTGAGTTTTTGTGGCATCTCGCTACCCCAGCCTCATACATGGAAAATAATTCATTTTTATTATTACAGTAGTATGCTGCGATTTTACGTACATGTATGACATACAGAACGCACACACGCCAATTGTACCCAACATAGCTCTACGAAACATGTCTGATGCACGTGATTTCAAATTAGGGTGAATAAAATTTTTTTACTGGTCGCATTTGTACTACTGTCTACTCCGATAGGAAGAACGGGACGACTATTCGGTGCCGACTGCCGACTGCTGACAATCGAGTGGTTTGGCCATCCAGCGACGGTGTTTTTGCCAAGGTTTGGCCGCCGCTGATGCTTTTTACACCGCATTTTGTCAGCGGTATGTTGGGCAAAACTTTACGTCTTCATGTGCCCCGACGCCGAAAGGGTTGGCCTCGAAATCAATGCGTCTCATAGGCCTGAACTCGCTCGTTGCATACCCCCACACTAGTTCATCCCAACGGTCTTCGAGCATGCTTACCAGAAAAAAGGTCGGAAAAATCTTATTATGAATGAAAACCAAAAATCGACATATTCTCACAATCAAGTGATATTTTTCTGCGTTTCTCTCTTACTGGCTATAGTACCCAACATAGAGAGCTTGGGCATGTGAAACCTATCGCAGGATTTTCTGCATTAAATTCGAAAAATATTACTTACATATTACCAGATAGCTCCATAACCATGTCGATCCAAAATTATACCATTCATTGCCTATACTTTAATAACCCTTGAAGGAGTGAAATTTGCGTTACAGTTTCGTGCAAATGTGGCTCTGCAATGATGGTATGTACTACTATCCTCGAGCCATGCGCTAATGGCTAATCGAACTGTTGTTTCGAAAATATCATGATTGTTCAGTGAAAGAAAGCAGAAAGTAAATTTGGCGTCATTTTTCAGCCTGTTGCCGTCTCAGACGGGCTGATACACTCTATGTCTGCCACTATACACCGACTTTCAAACCAATATTTTTGTTACGTAATAATTAAAGTGCGAAAAATTAATTCACTACGGCTTGTGAGAGACAAAGTTATTGTCAAAGCTACGATTAGTAGTCCATCGTAAGTCACGCAAGTTTTTACAATTGCGTCGCAACTACAAAAGTTAGGGAGACCCTGATGCCTTTGTTATAGTCATAATTAGCATCGCAATATTTTACCGATCTGCATTTATTTTTAAAATGGCGCGCCTCAAAGTCGTGTTGGGAATCTCCACTTTAACCGATCGCCTTAGTGCGGTATCTAACCAAATCTATTCAATTTTAGGCCCATAATTAGCGAACCACTGCAATAAAATGTGATTTACAGCTCATTCGAAGGTAAGAAATATATAATTATTTCATTATTTATATTTTGTAAAGATTGCTTTCGACCGCGCGGAAATTTAGTTTCCAGTTTTAAATAACTCTAGGAAGTATATATATATGCCAATACACTTCATCTGATGAATATGAATGTAGTCGCCAAACATGCTAAATTTTTGTTTCAAGTCGGCATGACGTGAATAAGAAAACTATACGACTTACTGAGGCTTGAATTTTCTTACAACTTATCCCGAAACATTCCAACTTCTCCTTCGACAAGTCGCAGGTATTGAATACCACAGTAGTGCATTTGGTACATTTGACGACAGTTGCGACATCAGAATACGCCTCCGAAGGCATTGTACGATCGAGGATGGTCATTTTCTGAAGCTGGGTGAGAATAACTATGCTTGGTAACAGAGTTCGCGTTAGGATACTATAGTTTAAATACGAATAAGCAATTTTCACAAAAGTTGCAGTAAAAAGTTGCATTTATTTTTCACTAAGTTGCACTAAAACGATGCATTTATGGACAAGTTCCTTGGAATTATTAGGGTATGAGATAGTCGAATCGATCCGTATCCAAGGCACTGTAGAAAAACTCAGTGTTGGCGACTTCAAAAAAATCAATAGCCTGAAAGATTGACCTAATGAAAATATAATTTACGGCGGTCTACCATGAATGTACGTCAAATCAGAAAAGGCCTTGGATTTAAACGAGAGTGAAATATCCAAGCGATCTATTTACATATAGTGTCAAATACTTCCAATAAAAAGTTGCAAGAAGTGTCATGAAAAATCGAATAAGTTTCAAAATATTGCATG
>ATSW01106764.1:0-17659 GCA_000444245.1 Botryllus schlosseri | reverse complement strand
ACTCAGTGTCAATTCCCTGGAATTCCAGTTTTATATTGTTGATACTGTTGTAGGAAACCAAATCCACTTCCTACAACTACACTGGATCCAACTAATATAACTGCTATTATTTGAAGCCTTTTCCAACTGAATATAAAATCATAAAATAAAACTTTTTGTGCTATAATATGAGAATGATTAAATGCTATGCGTTTTACTTAAAAATTGAGAGAATGGTTTCTTTACTTTTGAAACTTATCCAATTTATACCTAATTTTTAGGTTTTTCACCAAAAAACTCTCCGGTTACGTTGAAGTTTTTCTTTGAAATTTCTATCAATCATTAACTATTAAGGGTACTCATTTTCAGACTTTTTCTGCTACTTAGCTGCCAGCCATGTTCGATGCCTTTTCGTCCACCTGTTCACAAATCTGTATTACAATTCCAACACAAACTATACTTTCTACAAAAACAAATCCAAATTTTAATCTTCTACTGGATCCCAACATTTTTCGGCTCATCGCTCCCTTATCAATCTTCACACACATTTTCGCCCCCCCTATTTATGGATCCGAAAAAAAGTTATCTAAAAGGGAAATTTATTGACCTAACTCTGATCGCTGGGGAATTTATCGAAAAAAAGCCATTTTCCGAAGTGTTAGGTGCTCTGAAAACCGTTTTCCGCGTCTACTTTCCATTAGGTAGACCTTTTTTCCCGTAATATATGCAGAATAAGCCGTATTCACGTGTATCTTTTGACTGTGTTAATTAAATATATCTCCCATCCACGTTCTAACATTTTCGCCCCCCTGTGGTATTTTCGTCCCCTTGTTTCCTAAAATCGCCCACGTTGGGAACCACTGTTCTACAGTGTTTTCACTCGAATCTGTGACACCGGCATAAACATTGTCAGCTCAATTTGCGAGATACATTTATTTGAATAGGTAGTTCGATGGTATATCTCAACTGCTTCCAAAAAGGGCCAAATATTGAAAATAAAAGGCCAAGGGGCCAAATTAATTTTTTGGGGGCCAACTGCCTGTAAAAAGGGCCAAATTTGTGGAATTTGGCCCCAAAAGGGCCAATCTGGCAACCCTGCACTGCTTGGAAAGAATGCGGCATTGCTGCGATATAAGTATCCTTCGTCGTATTAGTCTATTGTTACGCCATAAAACTGGTGCGAAGGCGGTTGACTAGTAGCCTATCTCGTACTAAAAGTAGGAGATATAGAATATCTGTAGAATAGAATAGACCAGTGCTTATTAAACGGGTGTATCGCGCAACCAAAGGTATACCATACTTTTTTAAGGGTTTGCCATTCTGATAGCGTGCGACAATAAAGGTGCCGTTCCTCTGCTCCAAAAACGCAATGACAAAATCTCAAACTTTCCGTTTCATCATAGATAACTAGCCTCCGCATAGGTTAGTCATCTGCAGTTTAGTTCACCAGAGGACATTGTACGCCAAGACAACAAACCGGAATAGTGTTTTGGACACAGTGGCGAAAGCTGATTTTGGTCTCACAAACTTAATCACCGAAAGATAGCCTACCCCATATATTACTAGAAGCAGAGAATCAATATGGCGATGTCCTGTATATCTGCCATGTTCGCGCATTAAGTCGAGCAGCTATGCTTGCACGAGTGTATGAACCAGAGATGAGCATGGATTAGGATTAGGTTTTGAAAAAACTGGATTTGTGAAATTTTGTCGGATTTGGATTGGATTTGGATGAGACATTTTTTTCAGAACTGATTAGGATTTGAATTGGATTTACCTATTTTCTGGGAGATTGAAATGTCGTGTGGCGAATGGCGACAAACTTATTCAGATCAGTTATTAATGTACTTATGGTTACTAAGTTATCTTGAATCAAGTGAATCGTTGGTTGTGGAAGAAAATTTTCGAATCCCTCGATTGCATAAATTAGTATTTCCAGTTGGAATCGGATTAGGATTGGACATGGACTTGAATATGAAAAAGTTATGGATTAGGATATGGATTTGGATTTGAAGGTTCAGATTTGGATTGGATTAGGACATAGAAATTTCAAATCCGCTCATCTCTGGTATGAACCGAGAAACGAATTAGCAACTTTCCTTGAAAATACAAACATCGCCGACTCATAATCTTGTCATCGAAGTGGGTATCTAATCTTGCTTTCGTAGTACATTAAACGTCACATCTGAACAAATTGAATTTGCAACTTCATGGGGAAATAACTGAATACATGAGATGTTGAGGCGCATTCGAAACAAAACTGCGACTCTGGGAATTACAACAGTAAAAAGAAAATTATGCTCACTTTCCTATACTGGAGGAGAGTAAACCTAGCACCAGCACTATACATTTGTAACTGTGATAGGAAATTTAATTACTGAATTGCCACCCGCTTTTACGACATTCGTTCCATACAAAATAAATTCTGACTATTGCTCAGTACTCCGTTTAATGTGAATGCCAATAGCATTGCCTGAAAATTTCAAATGGGCCCTTTTGAAATGCGATGCAGTTGAATTGAATGACAAATTTCATACAAAGACCATATCGCTGCACGACTTTGACAAAGAGTCCGTTATTGAAATGGGTCTTTATCCCAGCTTGACCAACCATGCAAAAGAAATGGCATCGACATTTGGTAGCGCGTACGCATGTGAACAATAGTTTTCAAGAATGAAATTCACGAAGAGCAAGCTAAGATCACGTATTCCAACGCACAGTTAGAATATCGTCTGATTCTTGCTTCATCTGACTTGTTACCAGAAGTTGGAAATCTTTCACAAAGCGAGCTGAGCCAAGTGTCACATTTATCCTGCGTTGTTGAAGTGTAAATACACGTGTTTTGCCCTTTTTGTGATTTGTATGATTGAGATTGCATCAATGTAGGGCACTATGTCGACGTTACCGTTAAATATAGTATTAAGAAAAATTCCGGCCCGCCAAAAAGTTGTGCACTCGGAGTTCGGCCCGTGACTAGCAAAAGGTTGCCGAGAATGCCGACCCCTGTTGTAGAGAATGGAAAAGAACATCGTATACCAACAATCGTATCACAAAATGTGACGTCACTAGCATGAAATTTCGACTACGAGGGCGTTCATTTGTGTGCCTTGGAATCGACTTTTATCACACCAGCCAAAGCTGTGTCAACAAAATGAGTTCGTGTACCATCTTGAAATAGTACATTGACCGCTCTCGTATTTGAAGATTCATGCTGGTGACGTCATATTTTGTGATACGATTGTTGATATACGATGTTCTTTTCCATTCTCCACTACTTGCTGACGATTACCCCTGACGAGTGTCAGCCGTGAATATTCAGGTTCGTCTCAATATGAATATACCATATTGTCCTATATGGTGTGGATACAAGCAAATCTCACTGCTCAGTGATATCGTTCTACGTCACACTTTGCATTTGGCTGGAGGCAATTTGACGGTACTTTTTGACCGGCTTGCCGAGCGCGAAATTTGATAAAACGGGTATCAATCGAAAGCTACCGTGGTACAGATTGCGAAAATATAAATGTTATTCTGTTCGTGGTTATGGAACCCCCCAAAATCAGCCTCGAATGTTGCATTGTAACGGAGTTTGGTATTGGGAAGCAACCATCACAGGGTGAAGAAAGGGTGACCAGTAACCACCTATAGAGATTACATGAGAGTAGGTGAAACTAACATCTTCAATAAACCTTTAGTTGCTATAGAGAGAAGATCATCATTCCACCGCTGTACAAACATAAAACTTGATTTGATGAAGCAATTTCTGAAAGCCTTGCCTGCAACTGACGATTGCTTCAACTAAACTTGCAAAGCATCTCTTGCTTTGACCATCAAAAAGCAGGCATTTTTGATGGTCCTCGTATCCGCAAAATCATAAAAGATGTGTATTTTATGCAGTCCATGACTGTCACGGAGTCTGCTGTTTGCAAATTGTTTGTTTTAGTCACACGGAACTTTTTTGGTAACCGAAAAGCTGAAAGTAACCCAAAATTGGTCAAAGATTTGCTTTCCAACATAATAGATTCAGGTGTGAATAATGAATATGAATATCAAGGTTCACTGTCTCTTCAGTCACTCACTATAGGTCTTTTTCGTGCAAACCTTGGTGGTCTAAGTGAAGAGCAGGGATAAGGGCTCCTCCAATACATTACGACCATGGAAGAGAGGTATCAGGGCAGATGGGATGCATATATAATGGCCGACTAGTGTCGCAGTCTCCAACGGGACTGCTTGCCTGTATCAGACTCCAGAAAGTCGTACAAAAGAAAATTTATAAACATCGACTACTTTCTTGTATTGCGGTACAGGTATATGATTGAGTACCGTGCTTCGACAGCTTACTAACTGAAAAGGAGCGCTACGAAGACTAACAAACTTTGAGGTTTACTAAAAGTAGTGGTTGTGCTTTGACGTCACTTTTTTAGATTCAGCGACATAAAAGTACCCTGAAACCGTTGCAACTTTCTTGGCGCCAAAATGTGTGTTGACTTATCGTCCATTTCCTTTGGTAGCCTACGTCTTCAGGCGCACCAATTCTAGAGAGCACAAGAAATGGTATTTGTTCAAGATAATATTGTTTAAAACACTTCTTATTTTAAATGCAATTCTAGCTGTATCGATTGCTGCGGTTCTTGCTCGCATTCAAATGTAAATGATGCAAATATATAGCCCCTTGCTCGCATTCAAATGTAAATGATGCAAATATATAGCCCACGCCATGGATTCTTAAAGTATGGGTCGCGACCCAAACATGGGTTGCTAAGGTTATAATTTTGGGTCGGGATGGCACGAGAGCGATCTTTTAATACGTATGTACTAATTGTTTAATTTCTTGCAACAAAAAAATTTATCCATGGCTAATTTGTGCATATCCGGAGTCACTATATCGGGTACAAGCCAATAAGCGAGACAGAAAAGTCGTTTCCACAATATGGCTTGATCATGAAAATATGCCGTCATTTGTATTACACTCTGAAACTACGTCATTGAACGCTGGGATCCCTCGGCGTATAGGGGTGTGTAACGAGCGGGTGCGGAACTCCGATACATAATAATTTCGAGGCCAACTCCTTTCGCGCCGGCACACATAAAAATATGAAGTCGCGGCAAACATACGGCTGGGCAAAGCGCTGTGCCAAAAAGGTCAGCGGCGATGAAACCACGACTGGCCAAAATGCCCAAACTGACCGTCGCTGGCTGGTCAAAACCGTCGATATTCATATGCCTTACCGTAGAAATGGTCGGCACCGAATAGTACCTTCCTTGGACATTAGCACAAATGCATTATAAATGCGATGCGACCCCGCAGGAAAAGAATGCACCACAATTTGAAATATTGTGCATAAAAAATGTTTCATAGAGCTTTTGTAAGCAGGGCTTTGGAGCAGTCGTAAATGTTGAGTTGCTCCAGCTCCGGCTCCAGAACTTTTTTCTATCATACATTAGCTCCGGATCCAGCTCCGGAGCCGCATTATTACCACTGCTCCGGCTTCAGCTCTGGCTCCTGCTCTGAAAACTATCGAATGGGTCTGTCTATATCAGGATTGGTCAGCCCGCGGCCCGCGAGGTAATTTGCTATTACGAAATCCTGTTATATTATCGAAAATGAATTGCTCAGATTGTGAACTTTCAAGACCAAACAAAAATATGATTAGTCTGGCCGCGACACTGGGGATGTGGATGACTGAAATATAAGTACCAACGCATTGGCAGATCCAGGGTCGAGTCACATTTTCAGTAAATCGTCGTACATTACAATAACAGTAGAAATAACAGAAATAGCAGTAAAATTTGTCACGCAATTTCTTGCTTCGTAGCCTAACCCCTCCTGAAAATAAAAAAAACGCCTAATTCAGCCGATTGAGTCTAACTATATTCGCAATTACGAGAGGCAGTCTTTTCGCGTTTACGGTAGCAGAAAGATCGTCGACGATGAAATGTAGGCTCAAAATGATTGTCGCATATTAGCGGAAACCTTCGATATCGGTATGTCCAGATGCTGAATAGTCCTGTCCTTGCAAACAGAGCCCAGCGGGTGGTATACAGTGGAACCGCAATATACTTAAGTAATATTATTATTGACCAAGTTCATTTATAAACTTTGAAAATTATATGCGCTTGGCGCGGCTAATAGTGGACAACGCACTCGTTCGTAAATTTCATGAGGCCCTTTAGCCGAAAAGTTTGGCCACCCCTGGTCTATATTAATTACTAATCTACAATTAGGCGAGTTATCTATAGTAATCTAGAGCAGTGGTTCTCAACCACCGGTCCGCGGACCGGTGCCGGTCCGTGACGACTTTTCTGCCGGTCCGCCAGGTATATTACAATTTTATACCTTAATTTCAAGATGCAAGATGTTGAAGGATTGCCCATTGGTATAATCAATAAAACATCAAATTTCAAACTGATTCAGAACTTCGTGAGGTGTGATTATAGGCCCGGAAACATGTCTGATTTGACTTAAAGGTCATGGAGTCTCCGGAAAATGACATGCGAGAGACAAGTGCGAGCTGTCTCACTAAACCCCGCAGTTTGCACGATAATTCGATTTCGATTCATTATTTTGTTGATGGCTAGGTATCGCTGTTGATAGGAGTTTTCGTGTGGCGCATTGAACTCGTAGTAGTCTACGTCTGGCAGTATTGAGAAATGAGCAGGATAGCTCGACATCGTACTTGGTCCGACTCCAAAACGTTTCTTCTCTGGACATTGTCGAAGAGATGAATATTATTCGAGTTGCCTCGGTCGGTTAATCCATGGCCTTTGGTGCGAAAGTATATTTATATGGGAAAGGCAATCTTACCTCAACTAAGCACTCAGCAGACATTACCGTACAATCACATGAATATCCTCATGAACATATTTAATTACGAACAAAATCCACAAAATGTCACTCTCTAGTTAGGAACATGCCGGTATTTTTTGTGCGGTGTCGCAATTGAGAGTTCATATAGTCTACTTAGGGCAGGGGTCACAAACACGCGGCCCGCGAGGTCATATTTTGCGGCCCACGACTTGATTTGAGATTTCGGAAGAAAGCTAAGAAAACCATTTTGAAATGCTCAAATTGACTACCGTTTCAACATATCGTTATTGTTGATTCAACATAGCCTATTCTCCTGTGCCCAACATTACTATTCGTCACTATCACGACTTGGCGATGGCAACAGCTGATCAGCTTATATGAATGGGCAATGGGCATGGGAATATTGCCTTGACGTGCAATGACCTAAACACTGCCAAGACCGAGACGCTTAGAGAACGACTTAGGGAAGTGGTTTTCAAACTGCGGGCGCGTCCCCCTTGTAGGGGGCGTGAAAGCATCTGAAGGGGCGCGGAGCCGCGGTCAACTGAAATTTTTTTCGCGCTCCACGTGATTTACCTCAAAGTCATAGTTATTGCTCTGAGTATACTACGGAATTCATATTATAGAATTCTCTCATCTACAGTCATTACCTTCCATGCCATCAAACTATCCGTTTCGATTGCTAGCATTCTGGTTGCATTTCGTGGAATGACGATAAGGAGGGGTGGCGAATTTTTTCAGTATCATAAAGGGGCGTGTTTGAAAAAGTTTTGAGAACCGCTGGCTTAGGGCTTCCCCACAAAATTAAGCTTTACGTGGAGATGGTCTAAAGCAGGGCCGGCCAACCCGTGGTTCGCGAGAAGGTTTTGAGTGGCCCGCGAGGTAATTTCCGAAATTAGTAATATTTTCAAGAATTGATTGCACAGATTGTGAACTTGCAAGGCCAACCAAAAATTTGATTAGTCTGGCCGCAACACTTGAGATGTGATGACTAAAATATCAGTTCCGACGCATTGGCAGATGATTGAGCCAGTCACATTTTCGTGGATCTTCGTACACCACAATAAAGCAGAATAATTTGCGATAAATTTATCAAATGTAAATATTTTCTACATGCTTCGCGCAACATGTTGTCACTCGATTTCTTGCTTTTAATATTGTTACCCCTTAGTGAAAATGAAAGAACACCTAATGTATGAGATTGAGTCTAACTATATTCGCGATTACGAGACAAAGTGTCGTTCAACATATGCGACCTTGCTTTTGCGCTCGCAGAACGACCGTCGACGATGAAACCTATACACAAAATGATTGACGCATGTTGGTCGAAGCTTTCGATATCGATGTGTCAATTGTCCAGACGGATATATTCCAGTCCTTGCAAACTGAGCCCAGCGATATACAGCAGGCCCGCAATATAGTCAAGGGACAATTTTATTTACCTATGAACTTCGAAAAATTTCCGCGCGGCTAGTTGTCCGCGAAATAGTTCGTCAACCAAATGTGGCCCTTCGGCTGAAAAGGTTGGCCACCCCTGGTCTAAAGCTAGTGACGTATCTCGCCAGTCCCAATATCGGTTCCTTGGTCGCCGAAAAGCGTTTCCAGTTATCGTGGACAGCTCGGAGTTCAAAATAAAATGAAATTAATCATAATGATTTTTTGTTGTATTGGTATTATTTCAATAAAATATTACTTCTTTGTGGTCACTATGCCCATTGCCTATGTTAGGTAGCACAGTCTTGTACCGACGTAAAGTTTTAAAACGTGATTGCCAATGTTATAACGATATTGACTTCTTGCGACCAGCGGGCGCTACGAAATTTGAAAAGTGGCCCGTGACCCGTTTTGAGTTAGCGACCCCTGACTTAGGGCGTGCGTCACAATGGTGTAACTCGGGGACTGACAACATACGGCCTGCGGGCCGGATCAGGCCCTCAGAGAGTTTCTATATCCTGAAAGTGAAATTCTATTTTGAAAGTATTGACAAATTTTATGCGTCACAAAATGAATCCATGTTCGCCAACCTGAGAAAGATGGACATGAAACTACTTGCCCTGTTCGGATCTACATACATTTTCGACCATGAACATTAACGAGACAAGGTTCCGTTCCAATATAGATGATGTTCACGTGCAGTCTTTACCAATGGTTGCTACATACGACATGTAGCCAGGGTTCAAAGAACTTGTTGACAACTTTGACCGACCACAGATGTCAGATTGACTTCAACAGCTAGCCTACTGGTAATAAATTCATTAAATAATATTTTGGTCCATATGCTTCAAACTTAAAGTTTACATTTAATACGTTTTTTTCCTCGTTTTTTTCCTCGTTTACCCAATTAATGTAGAATATATTTTGTAATCCGGCTCGCCATGTATTTCCTTTACCCATATCCGGCCCGCCGGCCGGAGAAGTTGCCCGCCCCTAGTGTAACTGCTACAAGAAATTGTCTAGAAGTTGCCTGCAACTCGCTTCGGAGAAGTTATATGCGAAAGCGGAGGAGACAGACTTTAAACAAACTTCGTTTAATCCATGCAGCGCAATTAAGCGACACATGGCAGTGTAATATAGGGTCTAGTACAGTGGTTCTCAATATGCAGAAAAGCGGCTGCATATACTTTACATTTGGGGTTGATTTCAAGGTCCACCGGTCCGCCTAATATCTTTTGATATTCTACCGGTCCGCTAGGTGAAAAAGATTGAGAACCACTGATCTAGAGTCTGTCTGCCGTCAGTAACATCGGACGCAGCAACGAAGACATAGGTGCCGCCGTGCCGGCTTGTGACGTCATAACGAATACTTGCCAATTGTCGATAACATCATATTTGCACTAGAACGCACTTTACTCCATGCCATTGCTAGGTACAGCATTAAAATTCTGATGCGGCGTTTTAACACTGGCACTGTACTCGTTAACATTAGGCCATACAGCTGAATTCAATTTTAAAATGTGCGATTATTATTCAACTGTAACTCCAGTAAGAGCAACATGGGCGCATATCACGACCTGATCAATAGAAATCCGATTTGTACCAAATAGCCACTGGTTTGACGTTCGATATTGGTGCACTCGTTACCAGTCCATCCGGGTCGACCAAGTTTATCGGGATATAATATTTTACCGTTGAAACGAATCGAATAATCGAATTAAACACTGCGTCACGCACATTTCGCCATGTCCGTAACGAATTAAACTATGCACATTTGTCACAGTGCGAAATAATTCGGAAATATATATAGCAGACATCAAGAATGAATACACGAAACAGATGATTACAAATTGGAAATATCGTATCAGATCAGTAATTTGTCTCCAACATATAATTAGGGCTGGGCAAAATCGAGTACCTGGGTGATTCGATTCTGAATCACGTCTTACGCTTCGAGTCGAGTCGAGTATTCGAGTATCACTCATTATGACGTCACAACAGAAAGTGCTATGTCAAAGCCTCAAATATGTACCTTTTATGCACAACAAATAACATAATGCCAGTTATCCGTCATATCAAAGATTCTTCGGTATTATTTCGACCATACCGATTTCATTGTACTTCTTGACAATGTTGTGGGATGATCACGACTTCGGAAATGTGTTATTTCCAGTCACGCTCGTAGCTTTGTACTATGTCTCGTATGCTGCGACACGGCCAATCAAGGTTTGAAGGCTTTCTCAGTTGGAAATAGTATCAGAATTATAATTCTCGTTAGTAAATTACCTTTCAGTGGTGATCGAGGAGCGTATAATTTCAGTACTCGAAAAATTCATATTTTACTACTCGACTCGAATCATTAAAATTAATACTCGATTCAGATTCGAGTACTCGAATCATTGTGCCCAGCCCTACATATAATACCATGGGGTCTGACATCGCATTGAGTAGCTCGCACCCGGACAATTGTTTGCTGAGTGTTACGGCGTTTTGAGCTACTCTTCTGCCATCCCCTATTCACTCTCGAAAATCGTTACAGGGGTGAATGACGATCATGCGCAGTAATGAATTCCAATTCGCATGCATAGTTGCATACACAATAACACTGTCCAATTTCGTGGTCTGATTAAAAAAAAAACGATCACGAAAGAACGAGTATTTGCTCATCCGATATGATGGAATTTCTCATCGCGTGCTCGTCATGTCGACATGTGCAACGAAATCGCGTTTTTATCCTCTCTCCCATTTCGCATAATACATAGTGATCATTATTTTCGAACCGTACAATTGGCCAACAAGGTTGTGCTGATGATGAAATTGCGGATATGCCAAATACCCACAATATTCACAGGCATATCTAGCATATCGAGGTTCGGCGCTCATGTATGAAAATTGAACATTGAACGTGAACATATGACTATGCTCTGCTGTTAAATCCCCAGGAACATGGCTAGCCGGAAAAGGTAGCGTCAAAGAAGCAAAGATTCTTAATTTCGCGAAGGCCTGCTGTTGAATTATGAGAAATCAGCAGATATAGTGGTTGCATATATAATAGTAATAGCATCTTATGAAATACGTCGGAGCCGGAGCTATTCCTCAAATAACTGGCTCCAGCTCCGGCTCCGGCTCCGGCTGGATTTTATGTAGAGCTCCGGATCCGGCTCCAGCTCTGGTGAAAATGCACGGCTCCGGGGCTCCGGCTGCTTGCTCCAGCTCCGGCACCAAAGCCCTGGTTGTGAGTACAACTGTTGTACCCGCGTTCGCTATGTCATACATTTCCGTAAAAAGTATTAAAATGTATTCTTTTTGATGTTTTAGGTATGGGTCGCGAGATGCCATTAGAACTCGGATTTGGGTGTCGGTCTAATAATTTCAAGATCCACTGATATACGGATAACTCTTTTTTCTTCCAATTCCATTATTGTTGATGCAAAAATAAGTGAAGTGTCAAGTCATCGCCGCTCGAGTAAATAGCGGAACTAGTGTAACGTGAACCTATCTTACCTGTGTACTCCGAAACTGTATTCGTGATCTTCGTTTGTCAAAGTAGTCATTGTCGGCACCCAGTACATTTCCATTCAAGTGGGAGTGAGTTACGATTTTCAAGTCAGTATTCTAGGCTTATAGTTTTGCCTATATACTGAAAACTGTTAAGCTGAAGTATAAATTGTCTAAAGCAGTGTTTCTCAAACTTGTTTTGCACAACGCCCCCCAGGATCACAACCATAGGTATCGAGTGCCCCCCTAATCCCTCATACTCCCGACAAAAAGTGTTTTGGTGTAATTTCACAGTCACTACATTGTCGCGTTGATTTAATTTATTGGCGGTCCGATATAGGTTATGCATAGGCCTACGCTATGTCAAAGTCACGTATTTCGTTTTGGTGCGATATGCGCCTAAGACTTATCGTCCTCCTTGTACGTACATGCGTTTGAATGCGTGCTCCTTAGTTGCACTAAATAAGTTTCACTGACTAGTTAGTCTTGTATGACCGCGAACGACGTGGCCACATATTCAACGTAGACTTTGGTGCAAAGCGCAGTGTTGAGATGACTTTTTCGTATGACTTGACTTGACTTGAAATAGCTGAATCCTGTGTATGTTCGGATTGTTCGCGATATGCATGTGTGAATCGATTGTAAGAGTTATTCCATTACTGTACGTCGCATTGTTACATCACAAATAAATTGATGGCAAACGAAATGATTATAGTCCACAGCAGTGGTTTTCAACCGGTGTGCCGCGGCACACTAGTGTGTCATTTACGTCTCGCAAGGGTGTGGCGAGAGATTTCTACTAAATTTTGAAATTATACGCAACATAATTCTTGTCTATAGCAGGCATATATAGAGTTCTATATATCCCTGGTCTGTAGCAAACGAGCGATATTTTAAGTCGGGCTCGATGTGAAGTTTGTACTTTCGACATATCAAAATTGCAGTCATGCAGGCAATCTATATCCCCGCTAATTCGCTTCACCCGGCATCGCGTGAATTGAAGGCTGAATTAAGTTTTGTACAATACGTTGACTAATAGCAGAGCAGAGCAGACATGGCGACGCCCAAGTGATTATGCAATTTTCAAATCCTCATTGTCTTACTAATCACAAGCGAGAAATGAATTCCTTTGGAAGTGATGTTCACGTTTACAAATTAGAATCAAAAACATAGCCATCCACATTGTGATTGTTAGGTTGCAGGGAGCCGGCACGGCCGTTGAAATATAGGCTTGTAGCGCAACGTTATGTTACCGGCGACGAATTTGAGAAATGAACTATCAAGGTCTGGCTATCCCTACGCGTGCTACATACGCGATCTGCGTGGAAATGCGTTTGTCATTCACAGGACCGTAACTGCCGCACCCCAAACCCCCCAATTGAGGGGGGGCGAGCTAGAAGGTGGCCCAAAATTATTTCGTGAATTAGCGTAAATTATAGAGTATTTTTTTGAAAATTTAGGCAGCTTTTTGAAAATTTTTTCGCGCTATGCGCGATTTCTAGCTGCCGAATATCTTGATTTTCGGGTACTCTTCCCCAAGAAAAAATACTCAAGATTTAGACAAATTAGCATATCGGCGTTGGCCATCACCGCGCCACGACGCACCAAGACATAAAGTNTTAGGCCATGTANCATGCGACTCCNCGAAGTGTGCCAGAGCGATNGACAGCGTGAAAACCTTTGNCGAAAAGNACTGCNCTTATGCTGACCGAAAANTTCGGTACATATACCAAAATACATATAGGTTTGATTGTTCANANGCGCCTAAATGACTGGCGCCGAATGTTNCTGTCTTGNCAATCTGAATCTCNCAAGANTAATACCATCCCGCAGGGAAAANNTATATGCAAATGAAGAANTACCAATTTGAAATNGTGTNCGTCTTTTAGTTTANTATACGTTTATGCGATTCTTTATTTTTTGATATAGTAGACTGNAGGTNACGAAATANCATCATGTAACGAAGTCATACCGACGGGTCCGCGCGCTCGAAGATGTTNAATTATTATTTACGGNCCNTACAGTTTCCAAGACACCTNACTCAGCTCTGCTGGTAAATCTGATTACGTAAGCAGAGAGGNNAAGAAATTGAACGCAATATATATGCAATTCCCGATCTTATTTACCGATTTTATCATGAATTATCGAAAATTTTCGCGCTTCGCGATTGCTCACTAAACAGTACAACTATGGTTTCGTGGCAAAAGCGAACAACGTGATGGGGGATCTGTTAATCACCCTACGGGAGCCCAAGACCCAAGTTTTTTTTGGGGGGAGGGGGGGCTGACGAAGTGCCGTTTCGTTCCTACCAACGGGTATATGCCTGAAGATGTTAAATTATTATTGATTGGTCCTACCTTTTCAGACAAACCTCACTCTGCTCTACCGGTAAATGTGATTACGTGAGGAGAGAGAGGATAACAATTGGTAGCAATATGTAGGCAATTCCAGATCATATTGACTGATTGAATCATCAATTATAGAAATTTATCGCGCTTCGCACGTACACTACAGAATAGCTTGCTCATAAAACGGATACCCAATGCAGATAATAAGTATCGATAAACAGCGTATAGCCCGAGGGGGGGTCTTTGGGGCGAAGCCCCCCAGAAGTCCGGTTTATCACCATATGGGGGGCCCAAGACCAACGTTTTGGGGGGGGGCTGACGAAGTGCTGTTACGGCCCTGACGACACGACAAAGCTCCCTGACATTGAAAACTTCGAATCGGAGCTAGTACCCAAGATCTTGCTCGTATGATCTTGAAAATCGTAACGTCGTTATTTACTGAATAATGTCCAACTCTGAAGCTTGTAAAATTCTTGACCGGTAACAAAACGAACAGCATGCTGCTAGCACCACCTGTAAAAGGCTGTAATTGCAAGGG
The DNA here is from genome assembly GCA_000444245.1 of Botryllus schlosseri. NCBI lineage: Eukaryota > Metazoa > Chordata > Ascidiacea > Stolidobranchia > Styelidae > Botryllus > Botryllus schlosseri. Next base: position 3,054 of record ATSW01106764.1, on the reverse strand, counting down.
GACTTACGAATCTTAGAATGCACTGTTCGTAATATCAGCATTTGGAAAATGAATACGAAAGTGTAATGAGATCCGCCTTGGAAAAAGTTAGGTCACCCCTGCTGAATGAAATCGGAATATATATATATCGCGATTCTCGACGCTTCCCACAATCTCTCGCTGGGTGATGACGTAATTCACGCCAACGCGTAACCACAAATCAGTCTTCTTAGCGCGTTCCCTTTCTCTTTAGTACACCGTGATTCAGTCGATCGCCTTTTGTTTTAATCACATGATCCCTTGTTCGTATCAGGTGTCGGTGGAAGTCTTTCGCAACGTCCTGGACGACATCCAGGCCCAGGTCATCACCGCTGGCTGAGACGAGACGCAAGACTCTGACTTCTTGTCTATCTGACAATGTGAAATGTTGCTAACAAAAGTATTAGAAAATTTTTTTACACAAAATCGCGTGTTATCTACTTTACTATGAGTGAACTGGAGACGTATGATAGGGAGAAAAATGATCGCCGACAGACGTCATAGTTGGAACGTGACGTTACAAAAGCGGCGGTGTCAGATTATTTGAAATATAGAATTTTGTAGGGTGTTATTAGGCCACGCTTCATGCAGCGGTTCGAAAGAATCGTTCATTGTCAACGATCGATGTTCAAGTCAGACTATTTAGTTTGTCCGCTTTCGAATCCTGCCAGGTGAATCGCATTTCCATTTGGATGCCGATGCATATGTAGTTAGAATTTAGTTCGAACATTTTAATTTGGTCTTGCTTGGTTATGGTCAGATTTACATACTTTTGAAAGCGCCTGAAAAGTATGACTGTCGTTTCATCGTTGCGGTAAGTTATCCGGATTCATTTCCAAGAGAAAACGTTGTTTCCTAATCCACTTCCAATACTCATCCGCTATAAAACTGTAGCATCGGCCGAAACCCACGATAACTTATTCTACACCCCGCAGGAACGCTGAATGTAACGAATGAAAAATCGTGTCCAAACGGCTCGTTTAAACCCAGAACGGTAATAGATAATCCGGATCAATTCCAGCGACTCGGTGCATCATATTTAGTAATTGAAATATAAATGAATATATTTTTCTCCCGTCATGCCCGCATAATTCACGCTTATAAATTTGGATTTCGTAGTGAGGGTGCTGCGTTGAATTAGTGGGTTAAATGATAACCCACAATGCGAGTATTGACACCTCACACATAGTTTGTGATGATGTCGAGGTATGGATGATCATCAGTAACTGTAAACGTGATAAGGCCTACATACGTTATAGCAAGCATTAATTTGACAAGTTACTACACCTAAAAGTTGTTGGCGGAACACAGTTCGTAAATGAGACAATTGGTCGCGAAAGGCCGCGTCGGTACTGTATTCGCATTTCTCATAGTGGCGAAACCCCGTCAATAGGTTTCAACAAAGAATAATACGACAACGGCGCGACGATGTCAGTGGGCGAGAATGTTTTGGTTTACAGGCCTCAACGAGCTGGCTAGTAATGCTATACACCTGAAAATTGTTTCGCGAACCTACTCGCCGTTCCGCTTGATAGTCGCTTTGTCAAAAGTATTTCGCGTTATAAGAGTCCATTACAGTTTCGCGCGAGTTGAGAGGGGTAACTGCGTCTGAATTTGACAGCCGATGAGTTCCGTAAATAGGCCTATATTTATTGTGATCCGTTAAAATATGCGATTGCTGATAAGCAGAGTAAGATGTGTATTTGATCCTTATAACGTTCCGCTGTGGTTCCGGTCAATTCGAGACATCTTCGCAAGTTTCATTTAGCCAGGATGAAACAGGCCACACCCAACAGGTTGTTATCAAGTTCTGCTTTGTAATATCAAAAAGCGGGAGCCAGCGCTAACGTTCTAGATTACGATCAGTACTAGGGAGTAGGCCTATTATACTACCCATTATAATTTGTCAGCGGCGATAGAGAATAATAGGCTTTTCCAGCTTTATTATCGTAAATTCAAGGATATTCAAATGAAAACGATTAGGGAGCAACTATGGACTGACACGTGACGCTCCTGTGCTCAGCACATTCTGGATGAGATAAATGATGCTGTCCAATAGCAGACTTGCAAGCTGCAAGCAGTATCTTGAACACATATCTAGGGTGTGTTGACAGACTGTGGGGATTGGGTTTGAGCAGTATCGTGCTGCGGTTTTCTAATTTCCTGTGGAAAATACGATTTAATGATTTGCTGTAAACCAGGGGTTCCCAATCTTTTTTTTACACCGTGGCCCTTTAAATTTTGACACATAATAGGAAACGTTAATTTAATTAACAAACTGGTTCATCCAACCGATAGTCAGATCGATAAAATGATTTAAATACAATGCACAATAAATATGAATGATAGTGCTATAAGAAGTTGCTCAGTTAATGTAACTGATGCTTATTTATGCCATATCTTAATTGTTGGTTTTCTGATGAAAAGAGTCAGTCGCTAGTCATATTGAATATCCAAGACACCGACCGCGCTGCTTCGTCTTCAGTAATAATGGCATGACGATTTCATTCAGCTTAGGCTACGCTTTCCTTAGTTTTGCCCAAAACTTGCTCAAACAATCGTTCTGAAAGCTCAAGCAGTTTGCCATCTCATCTCGCAGCTTGAACTTCAATTTATATATTTCTTTTTTTATTGGAAAATAGAAATGATGATTTTTAATTGTTTCACGCCCCCACGAAAAAGGCTAATGGCCAACTGGTTGAGAAACCCCTGATGTAAACACCGAGTTGTGACCTAGCTTTTGACTATCACATCAGAGTCTGTTTAAAAGCTTTTAGTGACTAAATCAACTACATGAAGGTATTGTTTCGTTCTTTTCCGAACTTGTGAGCCCGAAAGACTTGTCTCGTGTTCAATGCTCCCATATCGACCTGGTATATCGCATTTTGTCGAATTGTTATAAAATCTCAGTATTGCTACAACATCACAAGCAACCAGCACGGTGAAATACCGTGGATGTATTTCCTCCCTTTGTATGTCAAACGGTATCTTATCATATTAGTCATGGCATATTTCTCTATCTGCGTTTATAGGCCA
>ATSW01106759.1:0-12858 GCA_000444245.1 Botryllus schlosseri | reverse complement strand
ATTATCAACGAAAAACGCAAATAGTTCTCCCGTGGAGTTTTCAAGAATACCGGAACTAAAAGGATTGAATTAGTGCAAAAAACCATTACACGAATCAGATTAGAATTACGTTACCGGCATTTCACTAGAATGATAGAACTGGAATTATCTAGTCGCCTGTTTGAAATCGGGCAGCACCTTGAGAGATTCTTCGCCTTTCGCGAAACACTCCATTCCGCAACACTCGGCCATCTGATTGACCGTCGCGATCGCCCCCAACACCACCATACGTTCGCTTTCCTTTGCGATAGTTTTACAGATCACGGGAAGCAGCTGACTCAAAAATTCTCCGACTAGAAAGGCAAATTTCACATCACATATTTGCGTCTCAGTATAGTCGCGACCACAGGTGGTCAAAGTGGATGTGTTATAAGCAGGGTGGCAATTACTCGTGTCGCAATATTTGGTGACTCAGCTTGACTTGAGTCATTTTCTAAAATATGGAAAACTACTTGACTCGACAAAGTCAAATGACTCAGGACTCCGACCACCAAGACCTACATTTCATTTCAGCTTCGAAGAATAGCAAGCTACCACGCTCTTAGTATTTCACCCATCAGTACTGGTGTTTGTAAAATGCGGCCAGAAACTGTGTAAAGTGAGGAAAATTAGTAGATTAGGAATGAGAAGCATTAAATATCATCCTAACAGAATAAACTCAAAAATGAACTCGAACAAATTACTTTTACTTGAACCTTTGAACCCTGACTTGACTCGGTGGCAAATTGAAAATGACTCGAGTCAAAACTGTAAAAGTAGATATGGCTTGTGTGACTCAGGACCGTGTGACTTGGTTACAACCCTGGTTATAGGCCTAGATCAACTGAAAACTGTATACTGTGAAGTAGAAGGTAAAATTTCAAAGTAAGTAAAAATTGAGTAAGTAAGGTTTTGTTTTCCTTAAAAAATAAAACTGTGAAGTAAAGATGTGGAAGTTTTTGTAGTCAATTTCTACTCAAGTAGAAGCAGTGATTTCCAAGTAACTAAAAAGCAGGTATTTCAAGCACAAATTCCGGAAAAACCGAAAACTGTTAAGCTGCAGCAAAGGTAGAAGTAAATCTCTACTGAAGGTCTAGTTTTGGCTAAAAAGTTATGTAGCAGTGTAAAAAGTCTGGAAAAAGCACCAACTGCGACTCACATGACTCGTGCTTTGACTTGTAAGCGCACATGGTCAGCTCCCCGCTGGACGCGATCGCGGACTTCCGGACGTCAGGGTGCGGGAAATCAACCATGCTGAAAACCTATCATAACGAGACCATTTAAAACGAGCCATAAATGGAGCTGGGCCTCATTAGGCTTCGAGTCGAGTGTCAATCATTGTTACATCGCAACAGTATAGATGACGTGAACGCGATCAAAAACAATATCATGACAGCAGGGTTGTGATGACTCGACTCTAGTCATGATTTCTGATGACTCGAGTCATTTTCTCGAATTACGGGAATGACTCGACTCGAGTCAATCTTTGTGTTGACTCGACTTGGACTCGAGTCATTGCGCATGACTCGAACCAAGTCAGACGACCAAGACCGATATTTCATTGTAATTTCGAACAACAGTAAAGTAACGACACTATTGCGATTTCGTCTATTGGTACTGGTACTTGAAAATGTGACCAAAAACTGCTAAAGGTGAGAAAAATTAGTAGCCTATATTATAAATGCGAACCACCAAACAGAGTAATAAAAAGTGGATTTAACAGACTTCAACTGGAAACTGATCAGTCAATATAATGACTTGGACTCGGACTCGAGTCATAATACCATGACTCGGACTCGACATTCTGCTCGCTGACTCGGACTTGACTTGGTGGTGAATTGAAAATAACTCTACTTGACTCGAGTCAACACTATAAAAGAGAGATTGACTCGTGACTCGGAGCCTTGTGACTCGGTTACTCGATCACAGTAACAATAATTTGGTATTTATTCTATTTATATACCTATTTCATTGCACTTTGTGACAATGCCGTTGGGGTTGATCACGACTTCACAGAAATGATATTTCCAGTAAAATGAGTACTCAAATGATTGTGCCAGCCCAAGAAATAAGCAAAAAACATCAATTTCCAAACCTCTTCGAAGGCCAGCGCCAGGAAAGGTGAAAATCCCTGCTTGGTGTGTTTCGCGATTTCCCCGATGGCTTCGCAAGAGTCTGCTTTTTCCGCCATGTACGAATTGCCGACCGAGAAGCCTTCGATGTCGTCGTCGTCGTCCTGCGGAGTAAAACGCATCTCAGAACAGACTTTGACAACTAGATAATTCTAGTTATCTAAACAGACTAATTACAGAGAGATGCCGGTAACCTAATTCTAATCAAATTTTTGAAATCTCCATGCTGTCATTTAAATTCCAATTTCCTTCCTACCTCTGTCGATAAATCTCTCTCAATTCCGTCGTCCAGAAACGAGAAATCCTTCGACATTGTCTCCCCGTTTGTCTCCTCCGTGAAATGAGGCTAAAAAACGGAAGAAAAAAAATGCTGTCAAGACACTCAGTTCTAACCGAGAGCAGGAGCCTTACCACGACGCCCTCCGTCGATCGAATTGAGTCGAGCATATGCTTCACGATCACGTTCAAGAACGGAGCCATCTTTTCCTCGACAATCGTGGAGAGCGCAGAAAAAAGTCCGTACCTTTGCATGAGATAGTTTACATTTTACAAAACACAATTGCTGATGTGCAATGTTCTTTCCAATTCACTACTAGTTGCTCACTATTACCCCTGACGAGTGTCAGACAATACTATTCCAGCATATTTCAATATCAATATAGTAATCAATTGTATGATGAAGCTCTGCACGTCCAAGAGTTTCTCGAGTGCCAGGTGTTAGGAGATAATAGCTGCAACAATCACATAATGACCTTTTCTGCAGTCGTAAGCAAAATCATGTCAGTTACACGTCATGCAGAATAATCAAACAAGTGGAGGCAAAGTTATTGGAACAGAAAAATTTGGTTTTGAAAAGATTACATATACGGTGGGTAATTCTAAAATTATGACAAAATTTTCCACCGTAAATACTACTTTTTTTTATTATTGTAAGCTTTTTTTACTTCCATTCCATAAGGCTGTAATTTAGCCAAACCTAACAATTTTATGTAGCAGCCATAAAAATTTGAAAAAATATGTTCTCTTGTAGCTACAGAATAACTAATCAAAATAGAGAAAATGCATCTGTACTCACGCGGATCTCCTCATGTCCGGGTCGTTAGTTTCATTTTCCATCAAATTCATGCCGAGTTTGAGACAGTCGTCGGCCAGGGGCAGGAAGTTTGCTTTGCCCACGTTTCTCGCCAGGACTCCAAGCGTATCTTAAAGAAAGGTGTGTATTAGGGTTGTTCAACGATATCTTTTGATTTCCATATTCCGGGGATTCACTGATTACATTGTTAAGGTTGCCTAAAAAAACGTTACACACCCAATTCCACTGCTTTCAAGTGGTAGATGTGAACGCAGAGGAGTTGGAAAACATTGGATTTTATTATAAAAAATGAATTTCTTTCAAATTTTACCGTCAGCTCCACGAAATCGTTGAGTTTTGTCTAAAAAAAACGATGCTTACCAGTTTTCGGTCACTTCCAATCTGTAGAAGCGAAGTTTTTGCAGTTGAAAATTTCGGGTGTGGAGTGCGTCCACACTCCACATCTATCGATTACAGACTTGGACAACTAGATAATTCTAGTTGTCTAATTACACTAAATTAGAGCGAAATGCCAGTAATCTAATTCTAATCTAATTTGGAAAAGCTGAAAATTTTCTAGTTGTCCAAGTCTGCTATCGAAATCGAGACAAATTTGGTGTGCACCGTTTTTTAGGCAACCTAACTATCCAATCGGTGAATCCCAGAATCCGGGAAAAAATGATGTCTTTGAACAATTCTATCGCGCATGACTCGAGAGATTTCAAATGACCTATTCGAGTCTCGTATATCGGAACAGATAACGCTCAGAAAGCGTCTTTTATCTGTTTGAATAAACAAATTAGTAAAAAAAAAATAGATATATTTTGAATCTGAGACAGAGTTGTAACCAAGTCGGAAGGCTCCGAGTCACGAGTCAATCTCACTTTTATAGTTTTGACTCGAATCAAGTCGAGTCATTTGCAATTCACCACCGAGTCAAGTCCGAGTCAAAGTCAGCGAGTTGCGAGTCAAGTCCAAGTCATGGTATTATGACTCGAGTCCGAGTCAAAGTCATTGGGACGACTGCTCAGTTTCCAGTTAAAGTCTTGTCTAATCCATCTTTTAAAACTCCATTTGGTGATATCGAAAAGGTTCGCATTTATAATATACTAATTTTCCTCACTTTTAGCAGTTTATGGTCGCATTTTCAAGTACCATTACCAACAGACGAAATCCCAATAGTGTTGTTACTTCACTATTCTTCGAAATATCGGTCTTGATCGTCCGAGTCTCGAGTCAAATAACTTGGTTCGAGTCGTGCGCAATGACTCTAGTCCAAGTCGAGTCAATGACCCGCAACGATACCTGCTTTGACCATGTCTGATTGGCATATCACCCACTCACCTAGAGTCTGCATGTGTAGCAGACCAAAGTCTTCCATCTCATCGGCTCCTGGTTGGACGCCGTTTGTTGTACCGGACGGCAGACAGACCGTCAGTTTCGATAGAATATCTCCCAAGTACGGCAGTAATTCCTCCTTGGCCGCATTGGCTGAAATGGGGTCGGAATTCGCGTAAATTCAGGGTCAAAACCCGGGTCAAGTGGAAAATTATACAACTTGAAAATTTTCAGTTTTTCCAAATTACATTAGAATCAGAATGATAGCTACAAAGTTTTTTCAAATTAGACTAGAAATAGAATTATAGCTACAAAGTGTTAATGACAAATGTCTGTACATCATGCTTAGTTCGTTTCAGGAAAGCCAGAAATTACATTAGAATTAAAATGAAAGCATAGAAACATTCACAAATTAGGATAGAATTAGATTACCACTACTTCGGTCTAAGTAATGAAATTATAGAACTAGGATCATCTAGTAGTAAGACAACGTACCGACAGCTCCAATCGTACTGACAGCTAGCTCCTTTGTGTGGATTTTCTCGCAGTTGCTCAAAGTCTGGAGCAAATGGGAGACGAGTTGCTCCAAGTACGGCAGAATTTTACCCTCTGACAAAAAACGCAAACCGTTTACGAAATGTACTCTTTTCGGTACGATTCTCGAATTCCTCACCCAAATTTTCGGCAAAGTTTTCTAGCGCGTAGTAAGCTCGCGTTATTCCTTTGCTGGATTCGGAAGTCTTCTGGAGGATTTGGAAAAGCAGAGGCATCACTTCCGCCGCGTACTCGCTGACGTTTGGCTGGAATGTAAATTCAGAGCTGGTGATGATCAGTAGACCATAATTCGCAAGCCAAGCTGCACGCCAAGTTTGACAAGAAACTTTCCAGATTAGATTAGAATTAGAACAATAGCTTATCCAGACAGATTTTTCCAAATTAGATTAGAAATAGAATGACTGAATTTGTAAAAACTTGCGTGTGACCATGTGACACTGGAGCATATGGCTAATGTTACGGTTAAGTTGGGGTTAGGGTCAGTTACAGGCTAAGGAGGTCAAGTAATCACCATTGGTACTCAGGTACAGGGAGTTTTCTCCTTAGTTTTGCCGAAATAGCTAAAACTGTTAAAATAAACAACAGAAGTAGTGTCGTCGTTTGGTGTGAATCGTGATACCCATGTTCTGTTGTGTGATGTTCTTGCATTCATTACTAGCTCAGAGTCATCACTACTCACAGTAGCGTAACCAGGAGGTGGGGTTCTGGGGCTGAAACCCCCGACTCTATCTCTAATATGTCCAAGATCAGTGTTATTAGCAGGGTTTTAATGACTCGAGTCATGACTCAACTCGAGTCACGAATTTCTGACGACTCTAGTCATTTTCTCAAAATACAGAAATGACTCGACTCGAGTCAACCTGTGTAATGACTTGACTTGGACTCGAGCTATTACTCAGGACTCAGACCAAGGTATATGACTCGAGACTCAGGCGGCCAAGTCCAAATTTGATTGTAATGTCGAAGAATAGTAAAGTAACCACACTATTGACGTTTCGTCTATTGGTAGCGGTACTTGAAAATGCGACCAGAAACTGTTAAAAATGAGTATATTATAAATGCGAACCATTTGATATCATCAAACAGATCTATAAAAAGTGGGTTGAACTAGAATTTAACTGGGAGCTGAGCGGTCAACGCAATGACTTGGACTCAAGTCATATGACTGTGACTCGGGGGTGAATTGAAAATGACTTGACTCGAGTCAAAACTATAAAAGTTTGACTTATGACTCGGAGCCTTGTGACTTGGTTACAACCCTGATTATTTGATCCATATAATCATGCGATGAATGAGTTTTAGTATCTAGTTGTGGATTATTAAAGTGTGTTAGTTCCGAGCATTGAAAAGTGGGTAGTTCTAGTTCTAGTTGTGCATTTTGAAAATCCAGTAGCTTGTTGTTGATGTTGTATGTTTGTCTGTCGAGCAACTCACCTGTAGATGTTCCGAGAATTGTCCGATAGCAAACAGAGAAGCGTTACGTACCGACGGATTATCGTCCAATGCCGCGCGACACACGATTTCAAGAAAAGACTTCATATAGCTGCAAAGCAAAGTTTTCTAGTCACAAGATCTTGGAATCTTAGATCGCCGGCTACTTGTTCTTGATATATTCTGAAGTTCCTTCAGCCAGGCACGCTAGGATGAGCACGAGACCTCGTCTGTGTGACGCCTCTTCGCTTTGCACTAATGCTTCTATTTTCGGCATCTGAATCATCGTAAAATAAAAATTGATGTCATATTTAGTAATACGGTTGCTGACATACAATGTTATTTCCAATTCGCGACTAGTTACTGACAATTACCCCTGACGAGTGACAGACGAAAATATGCAGGATTGCGGGCGCATTTCAATCTCAATATACTATTCAAAAATTGAAAAGTCCGTCTGTATTGATATTGAAATAAACAAGAAAAAAGGCACAAACAGTACATAGCAGTATATTGATGATTCGAATTTTCATGTCGTTGACATCATATGATGATGCAGTAGTTGATAACTAGGCAAGTTTTTTCAACTTTACTTTACAGCTTCCTAGATACTCATCAAGTTATGCAGTATGGTATTTTAAGCTGTTTGAAGGACTCTTATATCGCAACTATTTGCAACTTATCTCCATTTTTTTCATGCAACTTTTTGCAAGTTTTCTCGATTTCTATTGCAATCAGCTTTCTACTGACAATATTTGGCACTATATGTAAATAGATCGCTGGATTACTCCACTGGCGTTTAAATTTGAGGTCTACTGATTTTACGTACATTCAGGCGAGATCGCCGAAAATCATATTTTCACTGGGTCAATTTTTTTAGGCCATAGATAATGTTAAAGTCGCCAACACTGAGATTTGCTATCGTGCCTTGGATACGGATCGATTTGAGTATCTCACACCCTCATAATCTCAAGAAAATTGTCCATGAAAGCAACTTTTTAGCGCGAATCCTGTGAGAAATATATGCAACTTTTTACTGCAACTTTTGTGAAAAATAAATGCATTCCACGGATTTCGCTGCAACAAAAACTTGCCATACTGATAACCAATGTTCTTTTCAATTCTCTACTAGTTGCTGACGATTACTGAATTAGGTAATAATTGTAATGATTTGAGTCGAGTAGCGACACATGATTTCTCGAGTACTGAAATTATATACAGACTTCTAATTTATCAACGAGAATTACAGTTTCGATACTATTTTCCACTGTCTGAGCATGAAAACTTCGACTGGTCTTATCGCGGCACATGAAACATGTATTAAAAAGCTACGAACGTTACTGGAAATGACATATCTGTGAAGTCGTGATGAGCCGACGGCATTGTCACAAAGAGCAATGCAATTGTTATGATCGAAAAAGTACCAAAATCATAGTTTCTGTTATGCGAAACTAACATTACATTCCTTTCAGTCGCATAAAAGGTACATATTCGAACTTTCCACAACATTATCCGCATCGTAATGGGTCATGCTTGATTCGGAATGGAATCACTCGGGTACTCGATTTTTCCCAGTACTATGAAACATGCATGAAATTTCAATATGACGCTCACCAAAACTTTATAGAGTCGTTCTGGGGAAAGATGAAGCGCCAATTCATCGATAATCTAAAGAAAATAGTTCAATTCTTCTCTTGTCGATTATTATTACAAATTAAAATGTTACATAAGTCGCCGAAGACACTGGAAGTTCCGACTCGACTTCGTCGGAAGCAAACGAAATTTCGTCTTCATCGCACGGCGACGTCACAATCGGAATCACACTGTCTAGAATCGGTTCCACGAGTCCCAATTTGATGATCGCCTGTCAAAATATTTTGTAAGCTGATAATTTCTGCAGTTTCAATGCACGAAACCAGACTCAGAAAGCCAGATAATTCTAGGTACGTAATTAGACTAATTTTGCGAAGTTAGTAATTCTAATTCAAATCAAATTTGGAAAAATACTATAGCTATCATTCTAACTATAAATTGGAAAAGCCAAAAATGTTCTAGTTGCCAAAAAAGCAAGAAGTTGGCACCTTTTTCTTCAATTTTATAATCCACCTCAAAGTCGTCAAAGCCCGGACTCTTGTCGCATCTTCAAAGTCAGATTTTGAAGCAATCTAAAAAGAGGATTGTGTCAGAACAGGCTGCGGCCCCACGGTTGGGCGAAATTATACGAGAACTTCAAGCTGAATCCGGTAATAATTCTAATGATTCCATTCGAGGGGTGAGGCACGATTTTTCGAGCACTGAAATCACTCGTTCCTTGCCCATAATGTAAATTATCAACAAGAATTTGATACAATTTTCCACTGTGGCCGGATGTAAACCTAGATTGATGGTATCGCAGCCTACGAAACGCGTAGTAAAAAGGTACTGATAACATATCTGTGAAGAAGTGATCATTGTCAAATAATGAAATGAAATAGGTGTTGTCAAAAAAATACCCTATTATATATGATGCGGTGTGAAACTGGCGTTACTTTCTTTGCGGTCGCATAGAAGGTAGCCTACATATTTGAACGTCATAATGAGCGATACTCGAATACTAGACTTGATGCCTATTACTCGATTTAGAATGAAATCACTCAGAAATTCGATTACCGTAATTTTCCATGTATAATCCACAAAATTTTCCTGATTTTTTGCCCTAAAATCGGGGTGTGCGTATTATACATGGGAACAACACGCTTGAAAAAAATCTCCCTCGATAAAAAATTTGAAATCACACCTTTCTTCATGTTTGTTTCCAATCGCGCATCACTTTCAGCCATCGTGCCCATTAATTCGTCTTATCAGTGTAACCCGCTACCAATTATCAAAAAGCGTGTTGCCAATTAACGAGAGTCGTCTGCACAGCACGCAATCTCCTGCTGAGTTGGTTTTCCGTTTGGACGTGAGCCAAATTAGGTCATTCATTGATCGCTGAACCCGTGCGCGGCAATCCTCGCTAATTCATCGACAGGCCATGTGCGCAAAATATAATCGCTGGCGTAATCAGTCGCACCTCCAACAGGCGTGGTGTGCACGGCAACAGTTGTCCTGAGCAATCGCAGGCTTTGGCTGCTCTCTATTATCGTTTAGAGACAATGCCGTTAATTGCATAATGATAAGCGATGGTTATGTCATGATTGTTCGACAGTAACATCGCAAAACAGAACAACATCGAGTACTAAAACACAGCTATTCATGTATTGTGAATGCCGGGTGTGTACTATACATGGGTACAGGCTTTTTCCCAGAATTTGCACGCCATTTTAAGGGTGCGTATTATACATGGAAAATTACGGTAGTGATGGTTATGTCATGGCTGTTCAACAGTGACATCGCAAAACTGAATGACATCGAATACTAAAGCATAGCTATTCATGTACTGTAAATGCAGGGTGCGTACTATACATGGGTACAGGTTTTTTTCCCAGAATTCACATGCCATTTTAAGCGTATTACACACGGGGGCGTGCCATATTCGGAAAATTACGGTAGATTTATCCAGCTGTCCTACTCTGATCCAGGCGAGCAGCATATAGTGTTTGGTCCGACGCATTGCTCGAAACCTTATCGCTATTACAAATTTTCAGTCATTCAGGCGCGTCCGGTGCGATTTTCCGATGCTGCACAAGATAACGGAAGAGTCGAATTGTTCCACTACGGAGCGTGGGGTACCATTTGCGATAACAAGTGGGATCTGAACGACGGGCACGTCTTTTGCAGAATGCTTGGTTACGAGAGCGCTAGCTCGGTCGGAAATTTACCGGGAGGCAAAGGAGGGATATGGTTCAGCGAAATGGAGTGCTCTGGCTACGAAATGAGTCTGATGGACTGTAATAAGACCAGTGTTCACTCGTGCGATCACACGCGGGATGCCTCGGTAGTGTGTAGCTGGACTCGTTTGAATAGATATTATTTGGACGATGGCTCTGGATTCAGTTGAAACTTCTCATGTTGAATGTTCATGTTGTGTCTCATGTTGAAGATTTTTTTGCGTCTCGCGGTGACTTATCATGACTGTAGGACAGTAATATCAAGTCGATAACACACTTTGTAAGAATGTCAGTATCAGTCGTTAGAGGTGATAAACAGCGGCAATTTTCGTCACGTCATAACATGATAGTGGGTAGGGTTACCATACGTCCTCTTTTAAGAGGATTTGTCATAATTTTTGAAAGTGTCCTCTGAGGACGCCCAAGTGTCCTCTTTTTTTAGAATTTTGGTTAAATTTATGGCAAAATCGACTCAGATACAGGAAATCAGCACCGAAGTAATACTATGGCGGTTATTTCAGGAGCTGGGCCGGAAAGTTGACCATTTTTTTAGTCAACCACCTGATAACGTGAAGGAAAAAAACTGTATTTTGGGTGCTGAGCGGGAAAGTTGACCTTTTTTTTAGTCGACCGACCACGAGGTGGGAAAAATTTACCATTTTTTCAGGATTTTCCTCTGGTTTTGCAAGTTTGGNAATTTTGAAAAAGTGTCCTCACTTCAGATATAATAATATGGTAACCCTAGATGGCAGGGAGTCGGAAAATTATAATCTGAGACTGCTAGACTAGATAAATATTGATTATAAGTGTCCAGATGCAACCTTTCTAGTTTATTTCATGATAAAGTATAGCAATGGTTGAATAGCAGTGGCTCCCAACATTTTTCGACTAATCGACACAAATTTTCGTCCCCGTAAAAGAGGACATGTAAACGAGAAATTTAGTCACCTAACTCTGATTGCTGGTAAAAGAAAGGTCCTTTGCTGAGTAGGTGCTCAGAAAACCGGTTTCATCGTCTACTTTCCGATGAGATGACCTTGTTTTAGTGGACTTCTGCATCGTATGCAGAAATAAGCCTTTTTCATGTGCATTTCTGATGTATTCATTAAATATGGGACTTTCTAACATTTTCGCCCACTTGTTTCATAAAGATTGCTCAAGTTGGAAACCACTGCTGTAAAGCTTTTCAAATGAATGCGCTGAAGTTTTGGAAATGCGGTTTAAGCTAGATGGCGTATCTTTTGAATATTGACTGTTTATCAGTTGGTTTGTTAAATATGTGAGTTATTATGACTTTGTTTGTCATGTTACATATTGGTATTTATTTTGAAATTTGTGTGTCCTGTTCTCTGTATATCACTTGAAAAGAGGATTACTTTTTAGTCATATACAATAGTTTCAATTGCAAATCTCGACAAACCGCTTTATTTCTTGTGTCTTCCTAAAATAGCTTTACAGTACAATACAGTACAGATATGTTAATGAAAAGCGGGGGAAGAACGCGAGATAGTGGCAGAAAATCTAAAGAAAAAGATTGCTTAGGTGAGCGTAATAGATATAAAATTCACTGATGACGCAAATTCTGTAGTCCAAAATTTCTTTTATGTTTTAATAAATTAGTTTTGGGTATAAAAATAGATAGCGGTACATTTCATTTGTTTTCCGCCAAGCAGAGTGTTTGATTTGCTTAATTGCATAATCGTGAATCAAGGGATTGATCATTATTGACACATTTCATTTCAATGACCATCTGTCTGATTGTTATTGGTATGCATTCATCCAATATTTCCATGTTCCGCTTTATCTCTGCCGTGAACTCCTTGTGGCATTTTTAGATAAACTCGAAGTCTACCTCCATCATTGTTAGATGGCATCAGTCATCTCCAATATTGAATTCCCATCTTTTCATCAAATAACAATTTTGTTGTGATCTGCTGGAAAATTCAATAAAATGATTGAAGATTGAGGCAGCATATTTGCCCTGAAAATTTCACCGTTACTTCAGCTAGTAACTTAACTTGATATACTGACGTTTAACTGATTCATTCACTGAGTTTATTTTATGAGTTTCTTGAAAAAATATGTACAGTGGAAATGGTAATATAGATTTGCTGATTAAAAAGCTTATTGGAGTTACAGAACTTTAAAAGGCTATATGCAATTCAATGTTATATCCGTATTGAAATAACTTGAATATTTACGGTTTGCACTCGTCAGGGTAATAGTCAGCAACTACCATAGTAGAGAATTGTAAAGAACATTGTATATGTACAAGAAACATGTATATAGATTTACTGATTGCTAGCTGTTGTGCAAAATATTATACTTTATATAGAATGTGTACGTGGAGATTGCAAAACATTGCAACCCCTTATCTTGCCTGATTCACTGGTTATTTCTATAGTGTGTATGACCTATACTAGGGGCGGTCAAAAATTTTCAAAATGGATTGCCAGATTGTGAACTTGCAAGGCCAACCAAAAATTTGATTAGTCTGGCCGCA
>KE603460.1:1060-15683 GCA_000444245.1 Botryllus schlosseri | reverse complement strand
GGGTACCCTTCAACGACGCAACAGCAATGGGCCGTTCGGCGTTCCGACATTTCAACCACTTGGACACATTCATTAATATATTGATATTATATTTATATTTTTCTGCTCCTATATTTGAAGATATTTGGCCATGAGATTAATAGCCTACTTATCAGAAGTATACACGAATCCTGGATTGGAATTACAATGCTCAACTTAAAAATGTTTTGATATCAGATCAGTCTCTATTACCAGTCTTTTGGATTCAAAATATTCATAGCAGCTTAAAATTATAACCTGATAGCTTTTATGATGGCATCATACATCTGTCCGCCCATATGGTGTCTAATCTTATAGTTAATATATATCAAGTACAACAACAATTCAATTCAAATAGTTATAAATGTGATGATTCTTTTCGTGCCAGGCCTAAATTGATACAAACGTAAATCACATTTTGACGATGTGTGTTTACTATCAGTCTGCTGGATCGGCTCACTTTCAATAGGAAAATTCATTCTCGCCAAATAAGGCCTACTTGGAAAGACATAGAATACCCCTATAAATGCTGCGGCCCGCGGCGTCATCAAAACTGGAATAATGGCCCGCAAGCACATTTGAGCTTGAGACCTCTGCCCTAAAGTAACTAATTATTACAAGATACCAGATTTTATAATTATTAATTACGTGCCTCCAGCTCTTCAGGTAAATCTGACCATCGGGGGCTGAGAGAGGATTAAAAATGAATAGTAATATAATGCAATTACCAATATTATTGACGAAATTAAATCTTCAACTTGAAAATTTACTACCCTATGGGGGCCCAAGAGCAACGTTTGGAGTGGGGGACGATTTGCTGTGTTTGTCCTGATTTTAGCTACATGCAACGCTAACATTGTATATAAGCCGATGGCTATGGCGGCAGGCCCGAATGTTGAGTAAAGAATTGTGAAATAACGATTAGCGCCTGTTTCAAGTAGAATCATATGAGAATAAGAGAAAGTAAACATAAAATTCTGTATACAACTTAATACAGATAATGTAATGCAAGCGGCCATTACGAGAACCAGCTCGGTTATGATATATATCAGCAGGCGTTGATTTTAATGCTTTGTCGTGAAAACCGTAATGTTTTATTTGACTAGNAGTAGGNTACAAAATTNAAAACCTTTGTCCGGTGTACGTTNGTACTACATAGGCCTACTGCTCGCCAAGCAGCAACGGTNAAACCGCGTTTAACTAAGCATAACCAAANATACAGATACAAAAGTTACTATTTGAAACTANGCAGAGTGGTTGTTATTATCCTGCNGCGAGNTAGTGGCGTCTGGAATGTATTGACAACCTGATATGCAGTACGGTGAGTGTTCTTACAATCACACTAATGCACATCGAATATCTATTCACTATGTGTGGATAGCTGGATACTTTTTACGCAATGACGAGCAAAGCTAATAGTCCCCTTCTGACGTAATAATGAGCAGGGGCATTTGAAAATCTGACGTTTGTGCTATCACTAACTGGTATAATACCTCTTCCTTGTTCACGAATGTTTAGTTCATCTCATAGTCCTGTACAAATAAAAAGTAATCGTTCTTTTGCAAAGAAATCGATTAAATATGGGAAGTAGTCGATTACGATTACTTCGGAATTTTCTCGAATGTAATCGATTGCGATTACGATTACTTGAAAATGATGTAATTGTCGTAATCGATTACGATTACTAATCGCGATTACCCCATGTCTGCTCCTGATACAAGGTAACATATTGGCATCATGTGATTGGTGGGTGAGCAAAAGTTCTGAATCCGGTATGTTGTTTTTCCGACTACAATCGGCATTTACATCACGCCGATATTCTTCATTATACGCACGGACCACTTCTAGGCTTTTTAAAGACCCGCTAAAGAACACATCTAGCTCCATGTAATGACTATTCTTATTTCAGCACGCATGACAAGTAAACTATCAGGTGCTTTGTATTAGAAGAGTAATACGTATAGTAACAACACTCGCCGCAGTGCAAGGCACGGAACATATATAATGACATCAAAATATCACGAAACATTTGCTACTCCGGACTAAAAACGCAATATCTTTCATATCTTTCTTGAGATATATGATGCTGGAAAGCCACGGAGTTGTCTCCTTGTGGGCGCAGCTGTAATATCGGGCCGATTTCGTACGCATCTCCCACAACGTCTTATTATTTCTCGTGCGATACCCAAGTAGCCCCGGTGTTCTCGGCGATGAATCCGTAGATATCCGCGACTTCGTTAATCTGGAAGAATACAAATGATGCGACATATTTACGACTGCAGCCTTTTCAACACAGTTAGGAAATAGTCAGTTAAAAATTAAAATGATAGCTAGAAAACAATCCTTACTGTGCTATAAGAACCAGCGCAAAAACGGTGCATCATATATAAGAGGCACCACTCTGGATTTGAGATAGCATCCCATAAAGCGACGAACATGAATTCGGCATGAGTCTGTAGGAGAGTTCGATATGACGGATTGTTGTCCGGTAATCTGACTAGTAAAAATTCTTCTCGCAAAACTCGGCGAAAATGGAAACATAACAGTCCAACCGATAGCCATAAAATCCACATCGCAGTGATCGCCAGAGCATAACAAACGACGTCACTGACATTCCAAAGTATTGATTCGTGGGCGGTGCGTCAAAATGGCGTTCGAGAACAGGGCTCGACTCATCAGGTGGAATATGTCGTGTCCGGTCAATACCGAGAATGCTATTACCGAGAATGACCATACCGAGAATGGACATTACCGAGAATGGACAATACCGAGAAAGGACATTACCGAGAATGGACACCACCAAGAATGGGCATTACCGAGAATGCAACATATGCAATGCAGGCATGTTATGCATATGAACAGGTCGTGTGTGGGTATCAAGGCGTTGCCACATTCGGTATCGCTTCTCAGGTACTTATTTCTCGACAACGTCCGTTACATTAAGCTAGATTCTTGGCATTGACCATTCTCGGTAATGTCCGTCCTCGCTAATGTCCATTCTCGGTAATGTCCGTTCTCGGTAATGTCCATTCTCGGTAATAGCATTCTCGGTAATGTCCATCTCGGTAATAGTATGGAACCGGAATATGTATGCTTTATGAGAAATCGCAAGGACCGATCGCGAGATCTGCGTTTACGACGTGCCTTGACGGGAAATCGAATCTAAGCCCAAGGAGACAGGCTTGCGATTGATAGCCGAGATGAGCATGGATTAGGTTTAGGATTCGGAAAAACCGGATTTGCGAAATTCATGGCGGATTAGGATATGAGATTTTTATGAATGGATTAGGATTGGTTTTACATTGATTCGATGTCCTGTAGCTGATGGCGACAAAGTTTTTCGTCCTACCAAAGTTATTCATGTATTTCGGCGCTCATTAATCGTTTTATATATTTTTACAGAATTATAGGCATAAGATGTAGGCTTTCTAAGTATAATTTCAAGTTTGGATCGCATTAGGATTGGAATATACAACATTTCTGGATCAAACACACCGTTTCCTATAGAGATATTATCTCAACGGTGCACGGGGTCGGTCTTGTGTGCCACCCCGAGAAATCCCTAAAAGGTGTTACACGTAAAGAGATCTCACTCCACCCCTGGATTATATCTCCAAGAGAATGGTGTTTGATTAATTTTGACCCATTGAAAAGGTGTGAAACAGGGATATCTAGAACTGGAAGTTCTAGATATCCCTGGCGTGAAAGCACAAACTGCCACCTGAAAATGTCGTTTCCCTGATTTACACCCAGCTGTATGGCGGAATCTGATAAATACACCTATTTTTCCACCCATGGTTTCATTCAAATCTCTTTTACAAGCTTGTAAGTGTGCCGTGATTTCTGGCAAGGACACCATGGCCAACTAAAACTACTAACGAATTCAACTTTTAGTTGGACATTGAGATACACAAAAGCAGATCCTATCTCAGAATTATAACGTGGTCAGAAATCCTACGTGCAAGCATCATTTGTATCAAAATGTACTCGATTTACACCGTGGTATAAGTCTGTGGTAGGTTCTGGTTTCGAGTGACATGGGTGTATCTTCACACCCGTATATCAGGGGTGGTACACGGATAGAAATACACACTCCCATGATTAAAAATGAAGAGAACATTGAATAGAACATATCTCCACCCACCACTTTGGAGGTGGGCTTTCCGGCCCCGTGCCCAGACTTGGTGTCGACCAAAATCAGCAGCGGCTTTGTCTGCGACTCCCTCGTACCGTGGACCTCCTGCACCACGGCTATAAACTTGAGGCTATGGTGCGGCACCACCCTGTCGTCGTGGTCGCCTGTGAGCAGCAGGAGGGCCGGGTACTGCTGCCGGTTCTTGCCGTAGTCTCGCACGTTGTGCAGGGGCGAGTATCGTATTAGCCACTGGTACTGGTCCGGGAGGTCGGAGCAGCCGAAATCGGTGGTCCAGGCGTGGCCGATTGTGTACTTGTGGAATTTCAGCATATCCATCACGCTGCAAAGGCAACGGCGGGAAAGATCGTTTAAAGGTCTGTGGTTCTTAACCTTGTCTCCAGCGCCTCCCATAGGGGGCGATTTGGTTTTTGAAGGGGGTGGAAACGCTCAGGGGGCGCTGAAGAGAAATGGCCTCGCAGTAGATGGTGTAGTAAGGACATACGATTATATAGTAGAGCAATTGTTCTATAAATCCCTGAGTACTCGTTGCAAACTCACATTCGCCAAAATCCGTCAAATCACAATGTTTTTCGTTGCGCTCATCGAGAAATATCAACTGACGCTGTTTCCATGAATACAGTGGTTCATTTTAATTCATGTAAAATGAATTTGGCGTAATTTTGGATTGCCTATTCCACGTTAAAACACTCCCATCACGCTAGCTACTCCAAGTCGTTTCGACACTGCGATTTTGTGTGTCATGAAATGATGAAAATATTAATAAACTGAAACTTATACTGATAGCTCGGATTATTTTCCACAAAATGTTTTGAACTAGGCATTGCATCCTGCAGCAAACTGCGTGTCGAAATCGTAAAGGCACTGTAGGCTACTGCACTACTTTTGAGAGTGATGCCCTTTGTACATTGAAGATGCTTTGAAGCTTTCTGGCCAAAATGGGATGTGTACATCGATCTCGAATCAAATGCTATGAGCCCGTATAGGCCTTACCCGATGGTTGTTATAAAAACCAGGATTTGATCCGAAAATAGCGCATACAATTATACCGTTAATTAGTCGAGTGGTCTAATAGTGAAGTCCCAGCCCGAAACCGGACTTCGACCACTTACGCATTGTTCTTACTACAGTCCCTAAAATAGGGGTGCGCCAGACCATGGCAATTTCTGAAAGGTGGGCGCTGAAGAAAAAAAGGTCAAGACCCACTGGTTTAGGTCATGTGTACTTCAACCCGGGGTCCATGAATCCTCTAGGGGTCAGCAGACTAGTTTCAAGGGGTCCTATAAACGGTAATAGTTGAAACTTTAACTATGAAACTAGATTGTCCTTTACAGCATTTGTTCTTATGTTTGACTTATGTCCGTATTTTCTTATATTCACAGAGTTCAGCACAGGTCTCAAAAGTCAGACAGACGCCGCGAACACTAATAATTGCACTCCAAGTGGCAATCAGGCATATTTTTTCGTGATCGGCGTCCAACATTCCGCGGTTAAGGGGATCCGCAGAACCACTCTAAAAGATTTATGGGTCAGCACTAGCAAAATGGTTAAGATTCTTGGTGTAAATCGTACGTAGACTATTGGATATGCGAGCCAGAGTATGAAATCTAGAAATTTTTCATCTTGTCTAAATTAGGTTCGAATTATAGCTATATCAAACGGAAGCAACAATCCATTAGACTTGCCCCACTTGCGCCACGGCGCATCCGAACAGATCCGGCCGCTGATTGATGCAAGCTCCCACCAGCAGTCCGCCGTTTGAGCCGCCTTGGATGGTCAGCCTGCAAAAGCAACGTGAAAACGTAACTTCGAACGCGTAATATTTCGAAATTAGATTTTATGGCATTAAGATCAGCAAGATTGTTGTTATTGTTTTGATATTCATGGTGTTTGACTGCATTGGTCATTTTACACCAGGCCGGTTAGCCTTCATTTTTTATTTCTATTTACCGACTTTTAGCACGACTCACTTCTAGGCTTTTGTAAGACACCACTTATGCGGATCAGGTGGCGCGAAGAGGGGCCTAGATTTGCCTCCAGCAGGGTTGTAATGACGACGGTCACGATGTTTTGGTGACTCGACTTTACTCGATTCATTTTATTGAAATACGGAAGCGAAGTCGCCTCGACGTGAATCAATCTGTGTATTAACTCGACTTGTGCTACAACCATTGCGCACGATTTGTAACTAGTCACATGTCTCGAGACTCAGACTACCAAGACAGGCATTTCATTGTAATTTCAAGGAAAACACAATTACCACGTCATTAATATTTCGTCTGTCTGTCAGTACTGGTACTTGAAAATGCGACCAGAAACTTTTAAAAGTGACGAAAATTTCTATATTATGATATCACCGAGCACAGTTGTAAAATGCTAGTTTCAAATGACTTGAACTCAAAACTAAACAGTAAATACAATGTATTGGAATCAAGATTTTTGCGGTTATTAGCTAAAAGTGTTAGGTTGGCTAAAAAAACGTTGCATACCAAATTTGACTCAGTTCCGGCTGGTAGAAGTGTAACTATCATTAGTTGGAAAATTTTGAATTTATGATAAAACATTAAAAAGTTGATTAATTAAAAAAATTTAAAATTTAAATTCCCATGGAATTGTGTCAAGTAGAGTAGTCTAATAATACGATACAGTGCTAATTTGACTCAATTCGAACGGGCAGGAGCCAAACTATATGAGTTAAAATCTTGGATTAAAAAAAAACAGTATTTACTGTGGTTAATCCAAGAACTTCACTTCTGCGGGTTGGAATTGAGCCAAATTCGGTGTGTAACGTTTTTTTAGCTAACCCAACAATTTTAGCTAATAGCCGTACAAATTTTTCAACAACTCTAATATGCTCATATTCAGTGAAACATTCAGTTTCGAATTTTTCAAGGCAATACTGATACATCGCTTCTATAATAATAATAGCACTTATGACGTAATTTAATTGCTAACTTCACCAAACTTCTAATTCATTGATAACCGAATATCAATATATCTACGCTAGCACGGTGGCGCATCAGTGATCAAACTTTGCAGATGAACACTTGCACAGGGAACGTAATTCTTACTTTTCTGGCTTCGTGTATCCGCTGTCGATCAGGTACTGAGCGGCCGCTTGGAAATCGTCGAAGCAATTTTGCTTGTTGCCCAACATACCGGCCTTGTGCCAAGTCTCGCCGTACTCCCTGCAAAGAAACAGGCTTAAACAACAGTACAACGAGATTGCACGCAGAAGTGTGCTAACTAACAATCTTGTTCATTCACGGCCAACTATCAATTGTTTTTGAGTGGTTCTAGTTCTGTTTTGGAAACGGAGTAGACCTAGTTCTAGTCGCGCATTAAAAATGATGTCATCGCCACACAGCTAATAAATACGTGCCGTCGTTTGGGATGAATCGTGATACCGGTGTTCTGTTCTAGCTCAGAGTCATTACTTCTAACAGTGGCGAAGCCAGGAGCGGGTTTGGGAGGTCGAAACCCCTCCCATTTCAAGCTTGCGCTGATGTTCATGCGAAAAATCGATTCGATAAAATGAAAATGAACGAGTAGCTTCGGAATTGAATTGAGTTGGATATGTTTTAGATTGTTAGTTTTAGATCCGGTTGCTAGTTTCGAAAATCCAGCGCTTTGCAAGAATCTGATTGAACACAGTTTAACAAGTTAACATTCTGATGTAGTACAAATCTCGACGCGTCGTCGATCAACGGACTTTGCCGGCCATCCTCCATTTATCGTTCGGCAAATATTTGCCCGAGGATATGGTGAGTGAGAAATCCCATAAGCCGTCGCCAAGTAAACTTCGGAGTTGCCTACAGAGGGAAGTGTCGTGTTACATAGTAATACATAGGCTTGCTTAAAATGGAGTATCGGAGTGAATCGATCCTGAATTGAGTGGGTGTATGATAGTATGGATGATAAGGAAAGTTGAAATATGTACATTTTATTCCCAGTTCGAAACCGCATTCACGACAATGAGGTATTTTAGACCATACATATTTCATTGCGCTTTCTGACAATGATATCTACTGACGATAATCGTTTTCATTCAAACACTCTTTCCACGAGTTTCATGAAATATCCAAATCAAACATACGTCAACTACTCAAAATATAAACTGAATGAACGTAGGTTATAGACAACGTGTGCTTTACAATTAATTACTATCCGTAAAGAAACAATTGCTAACGCTTTATATAGTGAGCGGTTTTAGGAGTCGGCCCGATAAGGCTTTATTGCAAATGATTGTTAATTTAGGAATGCAGGTGAACCAATTCCATGTCGATTGTACAATCGCCAACAAGCCTCGAATCATTACAATGAACAAAGACCAGGACAACTCGATAATTACAGGTGTCGAACTAGAGTGTTGAGTGCTAGACTAATTTCAACGAAATACTGGTAACGTAACTAATCTAATTTGCGAAGTGTTTCTATGTTCCAATTTTAATTCTAATCTAATGACCAGTTTCCGCTAAATCGCTACAGGAGAACTGGACAGTACGAAACGAGCCAAGCTCCGTGTACAGTGTACCTGTACAAAGTACAGACATCTGCTATTCTCGTGTTTATGAGAATGACCTCCTATTCGATTTGAGCTGAGCCTGATTTTAGTTGTATATATTTCTAATTAGGAATTGAATTTAATATCAAAGTTTTCAGTGTATAGCTATAATTCTAATTCCAGTCTAATTTAGAAAGCTGAAAATTTTCTAGTTATCGAAGTCTGTAATGACATTCCACACCTCACATGCTAAATAAATTCGGAGCGTTTCGAAACACGCCTAATCTAATCTACTATGCCTAAGCTGCCGGTTTCGGACGTTTTCAGGCGGCCGGTCACAGCGTGAACAGAACATTTTCTATTCAGATTTCCTTACTGGATTATCGACGCGACCTTTCGCCTAAATCCCGGGGCCCATGTGAGTTTTGACAAAATCTATTTTCGCCAAAGTGCTGCCGAGAATTGAGCGACGTAACATTGCACGAGACAGATGAACATACGGGAATATTTTTTACAAACAAAATATAAGTACGGTAATTACAAAACGAAAGTTCTCCATAACAAATGGGTTGTCAAGTCGTAACATACGTTCTCCTGCGCACTCCATTCGTGCTTATTCTAATTTGTAAAGCATCCTTAGAAGTAAAATGTCGCGTTTGATTTATACCGCGGTATAATTGTGAGCAAAGTTCTGTTTCCGCATGGCACTTTTCAGGTGTGAATCTACAGTACACACGTCTTTTCTCTAAGAGTGAACAGTCCGAAGTGCTAATGATATCCACTGCGCAGCAGACATGACATTAACACGCGTCGCGTACATATGAAATTAGTTGAAATAAACAACATACTATATCAAATTACCAAAATGCACTCTCGCAAAAAATGGATCGAGCGTTTTTCGATGATAAACAGGCTGCGATCAATACCATTGTAACATAAACATGACTATACGCAGACAGGGTCCTCTGCTTATATATTTATCTTCGTATAAGCCTGTTCCAGCGAGCAGCTCGATTCTAGCCGTTCTCCGCGCGTCGAAATTTGACAAGCGTGAAATTGAGTTGGATTTGTTTTATCAGCAATGAGCAGAGTGTCGTTTCCGGGTATGCTGACCCGTGTGCGGTGCGTACGCGCGTGCTTCGTCTCCTATACGCAATTCAACTAACCGTATGTTCCTGTAGAGGTCGACGGATTATATCGACATGGCCGAATTTGGAGCTTTCCCAATTTTAACGATATCGGCCTGTGATGGCCTTACAATCTACATACATTTGCAAGCAAACATTTTCCACCATGAACATCTAACTGACGTTCACGTGCATTCTTTCATCAGGGTTTCTATGTCTGACATGAAGCCAGAGTCCAAAGAACTTGTCGATAACTTTGATCGACCACATATGTCTCATTGACTTCAACAGCTATCGTAGTACATTACGTGATAAATCCAATAAATACTGTCTTTGGTCTCTATACTTTAAACCTAAAGGTTACATTGGATACGATTTACTCCTTGTATATAGGTGCTGGTTAAGTGCGTGATTAATGTATCGATTCGGGAATCCCGTCAGTCAAGGCGCCGAACTTGGGCATGCAAGGCATGCCAGGCACACCTAGACATTTTTTTAGGTATGCGGCATGCCTAGAATTCGGTTTGGCATGAATCGGCATAAACCCCGATTGTGTTATTTAGAACGAATCGCAATGTATTTCCGTTTACGACATTACCTGCTACCGCTTATGTGAGCGAGGTAACCCGTTGCGCGCGGCCAATTAGCTACAAGCGCGTTGCCAATTAACGAGATTTGTCTGTGCACAATGTAACGCGACGCTATCTCCCGCTGAGATGATCGCGAAATTGTGTCATTGACTGCCGTGCGCTCGGCAATCATCGCTTGGGACGCTTGCCTGCTTTATCGCGTCTCCTACAAGCCTAGTTTCACTCGCTTGAGCATGATGAACAATCACATCAGCAGTAGGCCTGGTGCCATCGCTGCCTGCACTATCACATCTGCATTGGCGCACACGATATTATCGCTTGCCTAACAATCGCATCTGCAACAGGCCTGGTACGAAAGATATCATCGCTGGCCTGGCCAACTATCGCGTCTAGAGCCGAGCATGCGTTGGCTCCCATCTCTCGAGCCTAGCATGCGTTAGCTCCAATCTTTCGATGGCTTGGTGACAATGCCGTTAGGTGTTTGTTGGTTAGCGATTGTAATTAAAGAGCGACATCGCTGACCTGAATGACATCGAATGTAAGCAGACATGTGCGATTGTGAGTGCGCCGTGCATGCGTAAGTGAATTCCACTAATACCTAAACATAACCATCAGAAGATGTGTGTCAACTGTCAAGGCTTGAGTTGTAAAAGACGAGAAAGGTTTGAACAACCTGAAATCGGTGCCATTATAGAACAGATTCCATAACAACTCGGACATTTTGCCTTGCGCAAATCGTCGCCGAGGTTACGTAATACGCGTTAATAAGCGGCGTATTCAATTGTTTGCTAGCGATCAGGGACTCGCTAATTGACAGCACTTCCGGACTCGTTGACAAGCTTATCATACGCGCAAGTTTGTTAACACGAAGATATTGCATAATCGGCATTTATGCAGGCACTTAACCCTCATGAATTGATGCTATATTATCCCTAATTATCAATTCCGTCGGATCATGACGTCATTCCTTTGTGACGTCATCGAAGTCGCATGCCTAAGGAAAATTAGCGTTCGGCGCCTATAGTACTTCATTTTCCCATTTCCATATCCGGCCCGCCGACTGGAGAAGTTGCCCGCCCCTGCTTCAGAGGAATGCCATATCCGCTAACGTGCGTGGCTTTGTAAGCCTGTTGCAAATTTCGTACACTGTTATGCGACCAATGGATGTTTCAAGGCTTCCACAATCCACAGTCGAAAACACTATCGATACTATATTTTTGGTCGATAAATTAACTACAAGTGGCAATGTTGAACTATACATCATAATGCTGATCGGGCGATCACGGGCGACACAAAATTATGCTTTACATTAAAACCCTCGGCGATCACATGATTTCATCCAACAGAGGTTATTAAGCGATCCCCATAATCTATGTCGACTGTGTCTTATCTTCACCTATATCGAATTCGAATTCACAGTAACGAGACCATTACATATGTTTTCGTCACGACTTTTTCTACAAGCGCGAAAGCATTCTGCCAAAAATGACTACCGGGCAATCTCGCGAACGGACGCACGCAAAGATAAATCGTAGCTAAGAGCCGTAGACGCCATTGTCAATATCGGCGAAAACCGACAAAGCGCCGATCAAAATACTTCGCGTCAATCGATAGTACCGTAGAGCCCCAATGTTGTGTTCACGGAAAACTTGAACAATTAGATAAATGTATTCGCCTAATACAGAGGTGGGCAACCCAAGGCCGCAGAAGGAGATTTGTTCGGTCGTGGACACGTAATTCATTTAGTATGTGTTGGCGGCCGTCGACATGCAAATTGAATTTACGAATTTACTCCCGAATTTTTGAGAGATTTTAATGAAGTTTGAAATTAGTTATAATTCCAATTCTAATCTTATTTAGAAAAAATGTGTCACCATAATACAAATTCCGATGTTGTTTGAGAACGCCGCTATGACGGAATAAAATACCGATCGAGAATACATCATCGGTTTACTGAAGTGATGATAAAACAGCTGGAGCGTTTTAGTTGTACAATCTTCAATACTGCGGGTCACAAATCACCTATCGCTACATTAATTGCACCAAGAGCCACAGAAAAATACGGCGACGACCGTAACGCCTGTTTTAGTAGGATTACAGACAACAATCGGATTTCCAACAGCCGACGCTGAGCCGTGTAAGCCGTCGCCGCCGACATTTTCCTCGGCAAACCGTAAACATGAGTCAGAGGACGCACGCAAAATGAGCGTGTACAGTTTACAGTTCGTGTACGAGCATACGCGCGTAAATGCACAGAACGCTCAGCGCGCTGCACATGGATTTTGGCAAGCAGATATTCCAATATGGACGGGCTTCGAACCCGATGACCTCTTTCGATTTTGCTGATGTCACGGAATGGTTGTTTTGTCAAAGAGGGAACAAGCTTTCTCTCTGTGTTTATAAAGAGAGGCGATGTGAGACGGCGCCATTTTGTAGTGAATTCAACTCGCAGCTGCTGTTACGAGCCAGCGCTGCTACGTTCGTGCGTTAGTTTGTCAGTGGTATTCGTGGTGTTTGCCGACTACTATGGTCATTTGCACCAGACCTACTATCTTCATTTTTATTCCGTAGCTGTAGGCTTGTAGCACGGCCCACTTCTAGGCTTTTGGCTTTTATAAGACACCGCTTACACGAAGGATGCGTCGGGTAGACTTATACAATTAGATAATTAGACTAATTTTGAGTCGATAATATAATTACAATCTAATTCGTTGAACGTTTCTTTGCTGTCCTTCCTATTCTAATCTAATTTACCAAATATTTCTACGTTCCAATTTTACTTCTTACGTAATGTCTGGTTTTCCTGAAAATACTACAGGAGAACGATATTGTGCGAAACGAGCCAAGCTCGGTGTGCAGACATTTTCCGTCCTCGTGGTTATAAGAATGAACGCTAATTTGATATGAACTGAACTTGAGTGAATTTCCAAGTTTCCGCGAATTCAGTAACTCTAATTCTGATCTAATTTGCTTGCGTTTATCGGAAAATGCAGAAATCCGACCCAAAACGCCGTTACAAACGGGAAACAATCGCTGCGATGCGAGCTACTCAATGCGATGCCAGAAGTAGACTGGTACAAACTACTCCGTTTTCGAAATGCGCAACTAGAACTAGAAATAGTCATTTTTCAAAATACACATTTCTAACCACAACTATAACTACACATTTGTAAAAATTTGCAACCAAAACTAAAATTAGAACTACTCATATTTCAAAATACACATTTCTAACCATAACTATACCTATTAGGGTTGTCCAAAATTTGGAAAATCTTACAAATCCTTCGTTGTAACGTCTTATTCTATAGATTATTGATGAAAAACAACAATGGGCCTGAAAGAAGCTCACAGGATGGCCGTTACGATTTCGTGCAAAGCGTTTGAAAGTAGCTGCCCAAGAATGGGCGTGCCACCGACCATAGAACGGCGAGAAGACTAGTAACCACGAAGCCACGACTCTTGATTGGCTAATCGGCTATGCTTCAATGACCACGACAGCAGAAGCTTGCTGATTAGGTGATCAAGGAGTCTGCTACCGGTGGCGATTCTGAAAGCGCACGAATTACGGAATTGCGAATGAGCTAAGAAACATTGGAGATCACAACATCATTTCAAAAGGACGGGGTTTCGACCCCCCCATACCCACTCCCCGATACACCACATTTCGTATAGTGATGAACTGATGATGACACTGAGCTAGCAATGGCTGCACGAACATCACACAACAAAACACCAGTTTCATGATTCACGCCAAACAACGAAAAATGTTTGCTAGTTGTTCAACGACTATTGGTTTTGATGCGCAACTAAAACTAGAACTCAAACAAACTCGCAGAACAAAGACATAAATGTCACACACATTTACTGTAACGGCAAGCTAATCTCCCCGCGCAAACTACCGATTCGACTTCCACTCACCCTCCGCCTCTGATGTTAGCCAGCGCGAACACGCCGCCCAGATTTTGCATGAAGATCACCCTCGACACGCTGTACGACGGCGTAATGGAGATGTTGAAACCACCGTACCCGTACAGCAAGACTGGGTGTCCGCCGTCCAGTTTTATGCCCTGGAAAACGCGTTACAGGCGGCCTAGGTTAACAGAGACAGGAATCGGCCATGTAGAAGTGTGTGTCTATTCTGTAAAGGTCGCCAAACGCCAGTTATCTCGACTGAGTGCTGAAATGATAGGCTTCTCGCTACGAATACTTGACTTCTCAACGAAAATTAAAG
>ATSW01106721.1:0-11598 GCA_000444245.1 Botryllus schlosseri | reverse complement strand
TTCTAATTCTAGTCTAAAATTAAGAAAAAAACGTAGCTATAATTCTAATTCTAGTCTAATATGAAGAAAAAAACGCAGCTATAATTCTAATTCTAGTCTAATTTGGAAAAAAATGTAGCAATAATTCTAATTCTAGTCTAATTTGGAAAAATGTAGCAATAATTCTAATTCTAGTCTAATTTGAAAAAAAAAAACGTACTGGAAGCCACAATTTTAAAGGCTAATTTGCAAAGCTGAAAATTTTCTAGCTGTCCAAGTCTGCTCAGGTACCAGATTTTGCCCAGCTCTAATTACGGCACTAGTCTGGAGGCAAGCAACAAAATCAATCTCACTTGAATTTCCGTGGCGATCGGACCCTAGACGTTGGGTCCTCGCTGCCTTCATGTAAACTTGCTAGCACGGATGGCGCGACATATGTGAAGCCGTGGAACACCTGCGACAGACAGACATTGATTTACGTCTGCTATGACCCTGATCAGAGGTAGCAGGTTGCTCCAGTACAAGTGATGTTGTATATTTTACTCGATTTACAAGTAGACAGGTGAGTGTTGTAGGCCTAGTTTTGGATAAAACTGTTAACCGATTGGCACCGGCGGATTTTACCGAAAAATTTTGCTTCACTTTTCAAAACTGTAAAACACGACCTCAATGTGATGCGAAACCAACAAGCAATATATCGTTGGATTCAGAATCTCTACGCATAACCAACTACGCCACGAAGCTAGACAAGAGCAGGGCAACCGAGTGTGTAAATAATAGGGAAGACGAGATACCTTGTAAAAATGCACAAGTTTTGGTTAGTACCTTACAGAGTCCATAATGTATGCCTAGTGCGAATAAGTATGTGCTATTCACTGCGACGGAGATGTCATGTGTTGATTGTATCGATCGAATTAGTTGAGCAAAAGCGGTCACTCATGGCTTGTTTGAAAGAAGACATCTCTGTCTAGGCATACATTGTGGACTCTGTAAGGAAGTAACCAAAACTTGTACATTTTTACAAGGTTATGACATGCTATCGTCTAGCTTCGTGGCGTAGTTGGTTAGGCGTTGACATTCTGAATTCAAAGATATCTTCTTGTTGGTTTTGCATCCCATCGAGGTCGTGTTTTACTCTTAGATTTTCTGAAACACTGTTACGTATTCCTACTCAAGTAAAACACGTGATTTTCAAGTGAAAAAGTAAGTGTTCTAGGCCTAGTTTTGTCTAAGAAATGTCAAGTAGAAGTGGAACGCAAGAGTTAGTAGTGTAAATACAGCTGAAGCGACGTTGTCAAGTGCAAGCAAACGTAATTTTCAAGTAAAAAGTATTCTAAGCCTAGTTTTGAATAGAAAACTATCAAGTAGAACTGGAAGCTGTCTCAATACAGAAAAACTTAAATACGGTACTGACCTGGTTTGCGCTTTCTGATAACGGACAATTATCGGGGCTGTCCACCGGGGGTTGCTTGGTAAATTTCACATCAAACTGACTGACGTCTTCCTCGTTTTTGATAGGCGGGGTGAACGGTGGCTCTACCTATGAAATTGAAGTTTTAAAATCAATAATAGTCTCTACTAGATGCTGACGATTACCCCTGACGAGTGCCAGCCGAAAATATTCGGTTCATTTCAATTCTAATATAATAAATTGTCTCTATACAATTCTAGTTGTCTAATCAGACTAATTACGAGAGAAATATCGGTATTCTAATATAATTTGTAAAATGTTCTCACTGTAATTCTAATCTAATATTTGGTTTCCCTGAGTTTTGAAAAGCTCAGTTCAAAGCGTGTAGTTCTAGTTTCATTTCTAATAGTGTATGTTGAAAAGCGAGTAGTCTTAGTTCCAGTTGTAAGTTTTGAAAACGCAGTAATCTGCACAAATCTGCTTGATTGGGTTTAATCCAAAAATTTGACGCGTACCCTTTTGTTAAATAAATCCGTCCAGTTAATATGACGAAAAAAGGG
This sequence comes from Botryllus schlosseri, assembly GCA_000444245.1. Classification (NCBI taxonomy): domain Eukaryota; kingdom Metazoa; phylum Chordata; class Ascidiacea; order Stolidobranchia; family Styelidae; genus Botryllus; species Botryllus schlosseri. Next base: position 9,648 of record ATSW01106721.1, on the reverse strand, counting down.
GTGACTCTGAACCGCCACTGCATCAGACGGCCCTGACCCCAATCTGCTGGTCGTGTGTCGTTTCAGAAGTTTTTTCAGCAGGTCCCGCGCCTCTGGCGTTAAATATCTTGGAAGAGTCAGTTTTCCATGTAGTACTTTGTCGATAGTTTTCTTGCGGTTTTCGGCTGTAAATGGTGGCGCCCCTGTAGAAAAAAAACTATGTTTAGGATGCTGAACTTGAATATTGATCGTAGGACGACATTGATCATAGTATAGTTTATAAACTCGTGCACTTTGACCCAACAATGCAATAATAAACAAAGTATGACCCAACAATGCAATAATAAAAAGAGTGTTATGCAAAGTCAACTGTTTGCTGAACTCATTGCTAAGAAACAGAATTCCAAGTAAAAATGATTCAGCATTTCTGCTTCAGTGAGCTACTAGTACAATGTATATTCCATTTCCGTTCAATCCCAAAGGTCAATAAACCAATGCTTTGATGACTCAGTGTGAGAGATCGAAATTTCGTCAATAAACGAAACGTTGCAAGTTCCATAGTTTGAATAGCGATGGCAGAATCGAATGACATCATTCAATATCATTCTTGGAGGTTCCAAACTTCAATAGGCCAATACAGTTGAATCATATATTCACATTGAAATGAGATCGAATATTTTTGGCTGACACTGGTGGGGGGTTATCGTCAGCAACTGGTAGAGAATTGGAAAGAGAGTTGTAGGTCAACAATTGCATCACCAACGTATATCGTATTGTCTATCATGATTGTGGATGTTGTCGACGCCTAATACTCACTAATCCATTTTGTCCAGCTCTAATTATAAATCACAGCCGTCAATTGGCCGGTATAATGCACACAAACCTGTAAGCATATCAAACATGAGAGCGCCAAGACTCCACCAATCGACAGCTTGATTGTGACCGGACCGCAGTAGTACTTCTGGAGCCATATATTCTATTGTACCGCAGAACGTGTGCGTCACATTCCCTTCAAGAATCGATTCCTGAAAGTAAAACATAATCCTTTAAGCAACTTTCACAATATAACACTTTGTCATTAAATAAATGTAATCCAATGCCTACTACCAAGGCTGTGAATCTCCACAATTATTCCCAATCGTTGATGAACACAAATATATAGTTATTGCGTTATCACTAGGGCAAGCTTTTGCTACTTATTTTTACAACTTCCGGCAGCTTCCTATATACAAAGAAGTTATGTAGTATGGTGTTTTAAACTGTTTGAAAGAATCTTATATTGCAACTTTCCTTCCCGCAACTTTTTTTCGATTTTTGATGCAACCAACTTTNTACTGGNANTANTTGGCACTATATNTAAANAGANCANNTNATTATTTCACNNTCGNTNAAATTTGAGGTCCTNNCTGATTTGACGNATACATTCAGGCTAGACNGCCNAAAATTATATTTTCNNTGGGTNAATTTTTTCAGCCTATCGATTTTGTTGANGTCGCNAACANTGAGTTTNGCTACAGTGCCTTGGNTNCGGATCNATTCGAGTATCTCATACCCTAATAATTTCAAGGAACTTGTCCACAAATGCAACTTTTTACTGCAGCTTTGGTGAAAAATAAATGCAACTTTCCATGGATTTGACTGCAACAAAAACTTGCCCTAGTCATGAGTTATGAAAAAACAATTTTGAACACGATTTATTAGATTGAAATAAACCCGAATATATTCGTCACCCGCATGAATATACGGAGGTGGTCAGTAATTGAGTATTTGTAGTGTTCTTTAATGGTAGTGCTTTTAGAATACTTTTATACATCTACGCAACAGTATTAGCTTGTTATGCCAAATTTTACTGGGAAATCACTTGTACTGCAGTTTAAACTTGCGTGATAGTCGGAAATGTTCGGTTTATTTCAATGTGAATGCATTATTCAATACTGTATTGAAGTTCAGTACCTCTAAGATTCTCAATGATTTATTCTACAGGCAAATATAAAGAGGGAAACACCAATTCGGATTCGGCCATCGATTCGCACGCGAGTTCGTGCAGTTTATACAAATACAAACGTAACAACCAGGTACGACTAGACGAGTGGTTTCAAATTTTTGATTGTTTGTTGAAATGAGTGTACACTAAGGCTGTTCAATAAGTTTGCTCAGAAATAACTTTTTTCTTGGAAATTTTTCCAGACTATTTGATAAAATTGTTAGGTTGGCTAGAAAAAGCTGCTCACCAAATTTGGCTCAATCCCACGGTGAGATTTCGACCATTAGAGAATAATATAAGGGTGCTTTTGGTTCTGACTCAAATCAAGTGATATCGAGTTATATGATTTAGTTGACTCATGTCTTAGTTCGAGTCAAGTAAACTCATATTGGCAAGTGACTCGAGTCAAGTCCTGTGAAGAGTCACTTTGCAAAAAGTCGCTAACTCAAGCTGGAGTCCGAGTTAAGTTGAATCATTTTTACGAAGTGACTCGAGTGAAGTCAAGTGAAATATTCCAATCCAGATTCGAGTCGTGAAAAAGTTGACTCAATTTTGAGTTTCAGTTGAGTCCAGTCATTTTTACAAAGTGACTCAAAGCAAGTTGAGGGATATGATTTGGTTGACTCAAGTCAAATGACTCGAGTCATGTGAAGAAGTTGACTCCATTTTGAGTCTTGTTGAGTCACGTTGAAAATCCCACTTGAGTCCACGACCCGTATTTCTTTTCACTCAGTCCTCATTCTCCGACTACCATTCTGGAGACGGCACCGAAAGCCAAACCAACCACCTCACAGTCTGTCACGCAAGTGCCTTCTCTCACGACGAAAGCTCCTACGTCGTCGTGCTGGACGAGACCGAACAAAACGCGGCCGCGCCAAAGCAAAACGCTCAAAAGCCCACGGGTTTCGGCACTGGAACGCCGATATTTAACAGGCTCAAAAGAATTACGGAAGTGGCTTCGACCTCCACGCCTTTGGAAGAGGCTCGAACTTCATCCAGAATTTCAGACCGCAATGCTGTTGGTAATGGGTTACGAAACGGGCTGTGTCATTCCAAGTTTCGACACAAGCACGGAGCTCTTATTGGTGAGCAGATTAAGTCGGTACTCCTGCTTTTCTGGAAAGTTTTAAATAGTAATTTTGCTTACAATTGAATAACATTGAAATAAGTTCGAATATTTTCGGCTGACACTCGTCAGGGGTAATCGCCAGCAACTAGTAGAGTATTGGAAAGAACATCGTATATCAACAATGATAACACCAAATATGACTTCACCGGCACGAATATTTGAATAATGGAGGCGAAGAGGTAGTCTACTGTTTTTGTAAGAGTGGTAATAGTACGTTGAGCTCAAGCGATCTCTTCGCCTTGATCATTCAAAATCTCACGCCGGTGACGTTATATTTGGCGATCTGACTGTTGAAATCTTCAGTTGCTGACGATTATCGCTGATAGGTGTCGACATAAAATATTTTGGTTTATTTCTATGTGAATTATTCAATTGTATAGTGAAGATGTGAAGCTGTAGTTTTGCTTACATAAATGCCACTGAGATACCTTATAGTTTTTTGGCAAATTCATTCGCTTTTTACACTTGGGTTTTGTAATGTGAAAAGTAGTTAAGGACAAGTTTGCGTCACTTTTACGAGTGCAGTTGTGATCAGAACCAAGTGAAATATCCTCTGCATCACAGTATCTGAATATATATTTTTGAATATTCCATCTATTTTTAGTAATATTTGTCATTTTGCGTTAGTAAAGAAGATAAATCTTGCAATTTCAAAAGTGACCAACTGGTATTATCTGCAAAAAGTCTGTGAATCCTAGATCCAGGGTTGTGACCAAGTCGCAAGGTTCCGAGTCGCAAGTCAATCTCACTTTTATAGTTCTGACTCGAGTCGAATCGAATCATTTTCAATTCACCACCTAGTCAAGTCCGAGTCCAAGTCAGCTAGTAGAGGGTCGAGTCTAAGTCATAGTATTTTGACTCAAGTCATTTTTCAGTGCTACTCGGTTCAGCCCACTTTCTTCAACTCTGCTCGAGTGATATAGAATGGCTCGCATTTTATATTATCGTAATTTTCCTCAGTTTTAACAGAGTAATTCCATACCAAATGAACCAGTTTATTTTACGATGATCACCAAGGTTGGTGGATCTCTATAAAATTAGGCTCACTGATTGTTTTGTCATTACCACGAAATGCTGAAATTTTTTTTTGTCAAATTCGTCGTGATGATGGAGTTACCCTTAACCCCTGTTGGTGACAACACGCATTACAGAAAATGTAGATGTTTAGCTCACAAACCAACTGGTGCAAATTTCAGATTGCAGCTATGAGGTGTGCAAGTCAAACGCCGCAAATAGTCAGGACCAGATGATTTATATCAAAGTATACGCGCAGACGATATCGACTGGTAATTGTTCGTTTGACGGGTTCAATTCCACTGTCATGAGCTGCGTTAGTAGCTTGCCATCTTTGAACACGTCAGCCAGGAGTGGATTACATGAGTCGGTGAGTGGCGTCCAACTATTTTGATATCGTCAATACTGTAGGAAATATTAGGTTTTGATTCTAACTCGACTGTAAATAAACGATGGAACTGTAGAAGCTATAACTCGTCCCAGGATTGCATGTTCATAGTGAAACGCTCTACCATGTTTAGATAGTATGGATCGACTTAGTTGAGCAAAAGCGGTCACTCGTGGCTTGTTTGAAAGAAGACATCTCTGTCGCAGTGAATAGCACGTACTTATTCGCACTAGGTATACATTGTGGACTCTACGAGGCTCTCGTCTAGCTTCGTGGCGTAGTTGGTTANGCGTTGAAATTCTGAACCCAACGGTGTGTTACTTGTTGGCTTCGCGTCCCGTTGAGGTCGTGCTTTACGCAATCTGACCAAGGCTGCGTAAATGCTATCAATAAAGATGATTACCCGTTATGCTGGCTCAACTTTACAGGCGTGTTTGCATGGCAAACTGTCTCTACTTTTCAGGCTTCTTTTAACGATTCAAGAGCAATCGAAGCGTTTGAAGATCAAATTGAAGAGTATGCGGCAGCTGGAGAATTTGGGACGAGATACACGCTTGTAAAGCAGATTGGCAGCGGGGCGTTTGGTTTTGTGCAAACCGCAAAATGTAATTGCACCTCGGAAGANGTGAGTGGGACAAGTTTTTCAACAGTGAAATGATTACCGTGCGTTTATTTGGGGATAGCGTCGCTGCGGAATCAAAGTTGCTTATGTCCATTTTCCACATGTTGAGGAAATTTNCTTCATGTTAAGTTTTCATTTTCTTTCAGCCATATTTAATCCATGGTTAACTTNGTAACAACGTGATAAACATAATACGATCAAGATAAGGCTGAAAAAAATTAAAATTTTTGCAAAAAACTTGATTTTCTGTAAACTTGAAGAGCGAACATAAGCTACTTTGCCTCCACTGCAAATATATGGATATTTTTTACTTAATACTTGGAAATATACTGCTTTTGCTTATGCTGAGTAGAACTTTACAGCCATATTGACCAGTTCTGATTATACGATGTCCATTTTTTTCAGTTTGTCGTGAAGTTTATCAGGAAAGAGAAAGTTTTGGACGAATGTTGGGTCTACGACGAGGAGCTGGAAACCATGATCCCNATGGAGATCGATTTTCTCTCAAAGTAATTGTNTATTCTATGCTTNAGTGCTGGGCAATATCGAGTGCCCNAGTGATTTGATCCTGAGTCGAGTATTAGGCCCAGCGCTACTTANCTATATCTATATCGTTTTCTCTTTGGGATGTTACTAAATCGCATTCCTCTCACAGGTTTGAGCACCCCAATATCATCAAGGTTGTGGATTATTTCGAGAACAAGAGCTTTTTCAGCATGGTGATGCCCAAACACGGCACCAACGGGATGGACTTGTTTGAATTTATTGATCGGACTAACAACGGGGTTGATCGGTGTATCGGGGAGCCGTTGTCTAGTTATATTTTCCGTCAGGTTAGAAAGTTNTGTTGCTTTACTGTAGCGGTCTGTACGTTGTAAGGGTTAACCCTGAGATTTAGATTCCCCGTCATATACTTTTTNATCATCTTAACCTATATCTAAAAGTCTGANATTGCAAGCTAAATGATATTGCGACAAGTTNTATTTCAAATTAATACGCTGGTTGTATCCAAAATTTGAGAGAACATTGGCAGAGGCAGAAAATTGATAACAATTTTTTACCAATATTTCTTTGAAATTGTGATATTATCGGCAAACAGATAATAATTGTTCTAGCTGTATCCAAAATTTTGAGATTTATATTATTGCAANGNGTTAATTCCAATCGAATACACCAGTTAACACAAGGGTTCTTAAACTTGTTTGTTGATGGACCCCTTCANGTTTTGTGGGNGGTTGGTTGCGCGTACCCCAAAAATTTCAGAAGTCGATGACTGCAAGTGCAAGGTCATCACTAGGGGCGATTTTTTTACCTAAAAAACAGAAGATTTTGATCTAAAAAATCAAAATTTTGACATTTTTTTACCTTATANATCTTAGATTTGACCAAGATTTGACCAAATTTGACCTAACATATGCAAATTAGGTGTTTTCCCCACATAATGTTAGAATTTTACTACTTTTGGTTGTCCTNACGANGTAGTTTGGCCTGAANAAAACTTTCTTGCCTCAAAAACTGACAAATTTTTACCGANTAAAATCTCGCCCTGTGAAGTNTTCCAGTNGTTAAATTACGCNTTATGGCNAAANTNTTTTTTNNNAAATTGTAGTACAACGAAANATACTTTCCTACATTCTCGGGTAGANAGTGTCTGTCCCTACGGTGCCAAGAATGGAGAAAGAACTTCNGTGCTAAAGATCTGAAAATAAGGACAAACTAAAGACAAAACTGTAGAGTCTAAGTAATAACTGAGGCATATGTGAAAAATATTTTTATATTTTTATGGAGTTTGTCGGAAGTTGNGTCTGTTATTCAAATCCAACTCCATTGCTGATTGCTACTCCTGTGCTAATTGTGATTCCTGTCATGTTATTCTTATTGTTCAGATTGTGTCGGCAATCTCGTATTTACACGCTCGATGTATTCTACACCGAGACGTTAAAGATGAAAACATCATTATCGATGAAGCCTTCCATTGCAAGCTAATCGGTACTTTNATTTGTNGCTGTTNGGCTCTCGAATATCTCTGTATTAACATATCTATTTTCGCAGATTTCGGCAGTGCGACTTTCATGAAACCGGGGCAGGTTTTCTCTACGTTTTGTGGGACTTTGGAGTATTGCTCGCCTGAAGTGTTGCTGGGGAATAAGTATGATGGTTGTTTTGCATCCGTTGAAGTGAGGTTGTCNTGAAAATAGCCGAATGATCACCTGCTAACCCCTGGAATACCAACTTTTTGAAACTGCNTACTAGAATAATGTTCNGACCTTTGCTTTTCTGGTTCATCTGTTTATACTTGTACTGAGTAAAAAAGTTTATTTATTTTTAATTTTTCAAATTTTTTAAATTTATGCAGGTACCGAGGGCCGGAATTAGAAATGTGGTCGCTGGGAGTGACGCTGTACACGGTGGTGTTTGGTGAGAACCCGTTCAAGGATGTTGAAGAGACCATTGCATGTCAAGTCGATCCACCGTTCAGCGTTACAAAAGGTTTGTCTTCAGACCAGTGGTCAGGTGGTCAATCATGAAAGACTTCTAATGGAATAGTATCTTGATATTGAAATGAGCCCGAATATTTTCGGCTGACATTCGTCAGGGGTAATCATCAGCAACTAGTGGAGAATTGGAAAGAACATTGTATATCGACAATCGTATCATGAAATAGGACTTCACCAGCATGAAATTTCGAGTAAGCGGGGTAAAGAGATCGCTTAAGCTCAATGTGCTGTTTTAAGATGGTCCACAAACTCCTTCTGTTGGTATATATGTTCTTTTCAACCCGTAAGATCTGCATCAAAGTTATCCTGTATCACGTTAATTTGATGTATTTTGGAAGATCGCACTGGTAATCTTATTCTGATCTAATTTGCCAAACGTTTCTATGCTCTTGTTTTCATTATAATTTAATTTCTGGTTTACCGGAAAAAGCAGAAGAGGAACTGTAGAGTGCGCAACGAGCCAAGCTCAGTGTACAGACATTTTTCATTCTCGATCTTACGAGAATATATTTTGATTTGATATGATGTGAACTTGATTTTGTTGCATACCTACTAATTCAGAATTGAATTCAATTTCCAAGTTTTTGCAAATTTAGTAATTCTCATTGTAGTGTTATTCGGAAAGAAACTGTGTAGCTATAATTCTAATTCCAATTTGGAAATTCTGAACATTCTCTACCTATCCGACTGTGCTACGATGGGTGATGTCAACTCACTTGTATCATTCTTCAGCTTTGGCCAAAGTTCTGCAAGGACTATTACACCCGGATCCCGATTGCAGGAGCACTGTGAAAGATTTGCTGCTATCGGAGTGGATCAACCAACACGTCAATATTGACGAGTATCGCTGGAAGGAGATCGTCATCACCCCAGTCGGTAAGACGGTGTTGTCAGTGTCACAGTTTTAATCTAGACTCACTTTATGTATCGAGGCGTTGCGCATGACTCGAGACAAATCTCAGTACTTCAACTACGCAGAAGATAAAACTAAAGTCATTCAATCAGCCATTACATCTATTTCTCAAACGTATTTCTATTTTCTTTTGTCTACCTCGTAGGAAGTTTGAATGCTTCAAGAGCCAATGAACTACGCCCCACAGAAGATGAGCCTGCTTTTGATGAAGAAAACCTTTGCCATCGACTAGAAGGACTGTCGACGGCAGCTTCCAAACACAAGGGTCCAAGAGATGTTTTCAAACCTGTTACTAATCTCAATCATACGATATGAATTAGTTCGATTATGTTGATACCAACTGCCGCACGGTAGACCTATGTTCAATTTCTTCATACAAGGATTTGGATTGACTCTGCCTTGATTTATGTTTCTAAGTTCATTACGTTCAAACTCTCATGTCAAGATTTCTATCTAGTTCGATAACAATGACACATACAGCTCTACCTACTGGGTGGTTGTCTCAGTATTTGACAAGATGGTCTTGATAGCTGTAAGGATGGGGATGCTATTTATTATACATGCAATTCCATGTATGGGTGCCGTGCCCTTCTCACTAAATCATATCAGCTTGCTATTGATTGTAGTATGATAGTCTTGTCTTGTACGACAGGAACGGTTTCAGTATAATAATGTGATCAGTGCTTGACTTGTCTTACTTACTGTATGTTTTGGACATTTGAAGAAAAGTAGCACCAAATAAAAACTGTGATATAGTGAAGATAGTGTTGTTTAATAGATTGATGTCAATTTATTTAGCATCATTTTCGGGATATCATTGTTACGTCTACGAATTTGGTATGGAGTGGTGTTCAGCTGAGATGGAGAGGATATGACATTCTTTTTCGCCTGAACCATTGAGATGCTTTAACGACGGAGAGAGAGAATTTTTTATTCATCATCGCAAAATAAAACAGCATAAACACCAATCCATATTTGAAAAAATTGGTTACAGTATCAATTTCAAAGAGATGTGTACGATGTACAGTTCATCAAATAAGGCCAATATGCTTGATGATTGCATGATGAAGCTGCAGCGAAGTGATCTGTTGATCATCGAGTCTACTGCAGCTGATCGAAGT
>ATSW01106715.1:0-11301 GCA_000444245.1 Botryllus schlosseri | reverse complement strand
CTTATTTTTTAAATACCTGTTTCAATCGCTTAGCCACCGAATAATCTAGCAAATGAATTCAAAACTTCATCAGTATGCCAACGGTCGATATAACATCTGATACAGCTTGCTGACAACCGACCACACCTAACAAAACACAAACGCAACAGGAATCACCTGCGAAAAGCTAGCAAGGACGTCCAGCTTTGCGATGAGGTTCCCGAGACGGAGCATGGGATCGGAATAGCCGGAGGCGATCCCGATTATTTCCGAGACAATGCCCGACTGGTGATCTTCGTAACGAGTTTGACATTCCTCGTACGACGCGCTCAACTTCCTCAGTTTGTCGGTGACAAATCTGCAAGTCGAAAAAAGAATTTGTTGCCGGTACAAAACGTTCTGCCAGAACTACACTGGAATGACTCGAGGTAGAGGTCCAAATAGCAAATATTTACCGGTAGTGTCATCAAAGTAGGGCTATTTTTTGCTTTGCGACCCCATTTAGCTAAGTAAAATTTCTTCTATTAAACAATGGCAGTATTCATGGACATTGCCCGTTCAGATTCAAGCTTTATGGGACAAATCTAGGATGACCTTTTTTTTACATAAAAAGCAAACATAAATAATATATATAATTAGTGAGACTTCGCTTTTTCCCTTTCAGATACCAGCAATGTTGGAATCAAGTCACTACTTTCGAGTCACGAGTCATTGCACATTTTTACTAAATCAAGTCAAGTCAATCGATTTTTATAGGTGACTCGCGCCAAGTCAAGTCACTCGATTTCTGAAGGTGACTCGAGTCAAGTCACAATTCAAGTGAAATTGATTTTTTGAAGTAGGAGGCGTAATTGCGTCATGACATTTTGATGGCGGTTTGAAAGTTGCCATTTATTTGAAATCGGGGACGAACATACAGTTAAATATACACGCCAAAAACGCTTCCTATCGTTCACGAATACGTAGAGCTGCTAAACTAGTTGAGTAACTGTATAGCCTCAGTCTATAATATCAGCCAAAAAATTGAATTGATACGATGCACTAGCCACCTACACATCTGTGAGATACAATTTAAGCCGGCGCCAATGGTTGACGAGTGATAAAAATTTGTCAGCTTCATTAAAATTCGATTCAAATCATGCACAAGGTTTGGTTAAGGTGGGTATCGACCACCATGAGCATTCTACAGAAAAGAGATGGATACTTTTCCATTAGATTACACGCCTGTCAACAAAAGGAGTTCGTGTACCACCTGAAAATAGTACATTGAACGCTCTCTCGTTTGAAATTTCATGCTGGTGACATCATATGTTGTGATACGATCGTTGATATACAATGTTCTTTCCAATTCTCCACTAGTTCCTGACGATTACCCCTGACGAGTGTCAGCAGAAAATATTCGGGTTTATTTCAATAAGAATATACTATTTAACTGTATATTGAAGTTCTGTACCTCCAAGATGCTCTACGACGAATCTATAATTCTTTATGCCACGGTACCTGACGCCATCTTTCTTCGTGTCTATTGTGATGTAATTATTTCGCTTCGACCGTAAAGCCTTCTCGTCCTTGCAGGTAACCCGAAAGAAATGTCCGAACAGCGCATTTGATTCAAACTGTTAACGAAAAGAGGGCACTCAACTCAAACCTAAGTGGATCTAACGTGCTACGCATCACCTTCAAACCCTTTCCCCTTTCCAACTGTAAATCATCCGCCGCCGCTTCGAAACAACGCTCCATTTTCAATTGAATTTGCTCCATCTCCTCTTTCAATTTCGTCAACTCTGGATCGAAAGTCGCCTTCACACGGAAGTGATGTTGAGAAATCTAGAAATATACGTCAATCAATTTCAGATTAGGCTTGGGACGGGAGGACATGACACACATTTGAATGATTATATTTGAAAAAAAAAGAAAAAAACTTGGCACAACTTTGAACAGCAACAGATACCATGGCCTGTATGCAATGAGACACCGAGATCAGACATGGGGTGATTACTTCACGAATGTAATCGATTGCGATTACGATTATTTGTGAATCCCGCGATTACGATTACAGCCAAATCAGGAATTAGTCGATTACGATTACTTTTCAAAAGTAATCACGATTACTCACGATTACATTTGTTTTGCTTCTTAGGAGTAATTTTAGAAGAGATATTGGAAGACAATATAAATAAGGCTTGCGATGAAAAGGTCTAATGAGATAAAAACTTTCTTCATAAATCATACGTCATTTGCTTGTTACGTCATAATGCACCCATTTCCCACCTCTATGCAGGACTATTCGTCGCACCCAACGATTTGCATTCTTGCCAGGTCTGTAACTGCCACACCCCAAACTCCCAAATAGTACCGGTATCGAGCTCTAAGGGGGCTCAAAAGTATATCGCAAATCAACATATTTTCAAGGGAGTTAATTAACTTGAAAATTTTCTTCGAGCTTCGGGATTTATTGTCTCTAAATAGCTTGATTTGAAAATGCATACCTATCCCCCTCAAGAAAAAAAAGCATGCATAATTTATAGGAATAGGCATTTCGGTGGCGGTCATTACCCCGCCACGACACACCAAAAGACGTATGCAATTTCGGCCAACATGCAACTCCACAAAGTGTGCTACCAAAGAATGACCTTGGCCAAAACGTTGGGTATGTGTCCATTGTCAGTAGCCGTGCTCTGTGGGCGTGACGAACAGTCCGGTCCTTCCAATTTGAGCCCCAACAATGCAAATGCCACCCGGGGCACTCACAGAGGAATGAAGACATGACAATTTGTGTGTACGTCTCACGAAAGTTTTTTTTAGTCTGCTACGTTTGGGCGAATACAGTATCTTTTGATTATATAAAAGACGGTAGGTCATACAAGAATGAACTTCAACTTGAAAACTGACCACCCTATGGGGCCCCAATACCCAGGGTTGTAATGACTCGAGTCATAACTCGACTCGAGTCGCGATTTTTTGGTGACTAGACTTGACTTGAGTCATTTTTTGTATCGACTCGACTTGCACTTGAGTCAATTTGCATGACACGAACCAAGTCATATGACTTGAGACTAGAACTGCCAAGACAGACATTCCATGTAACTTCGAAGAATAGTAAAGTTACCACATTATTTGTATTTCGTCTATCAGTCCTGATACTTGAAAATGGGGCCGTAAAATGTGCATACTGATGAAAATTGCTATATCATGAATACGAGCCATTCTATATCACTCCAGCAGAGTTGAAAAAAGTGGGTTGAACCGGATTGATCAGAAAACTGATCTGTGAACATAACGACTTGGACTCGTACTTGAGACTCGCATTCGACCTTATACTAGCTGACTTGGACTCGGAATTGACTCGGGGGTGGATTGAAAATGAATCGACTTGACTCGAGTCAAAACTATAAAAGTGAGATTGACTTGTGACTCGGAACATTCTGACTTGTTTACATCCGTACCAATGCCAACGTTTGGAGTGGGGGACGACGTTTTGGTCCTGGTTGTACCTACAACCCACGCTAACATGGTGTATAAGCGGATGGCTATGGCGACAGGTATAGATGTCGAGTGAAGAATTACGAAATATCGATTGGCGCCCGTTTCAAGTAGTCATATGAGAATAAGATAAAGTGAACTTGAAATTCTACCTTCCACTTAATACAGATACTGCAAGCTGCCGTTATGCCGTTACGAGAAACGGCAAAGAGCGGCTCAGTTATGATATATAAATGCAGCTGTTGATTTACACCATCGTAATGTTTTATTTGACGAGTACAAAACTTCAAATCTTTGTCTAGTGTACGTACCATACATACGTATACTACATAGATAGGCCTACTGATCGCCAAGCAGCAACGGTCTAACTGCGTTTAACTATAAGCATAACCATACATCAATACATAAGTTAGTATTTGAAACTAGGCTGAGTGGTGATTATTATCTTGTTGCGAGGTAGTGGCGTCTGGAGTGTATTGATAACCTGATATACAGCATGGCTTACACTGTTATAACAATCACACAACAATGTACATCGAATATATATTTACTACGTGTGGATTAGGGTTGTCCAAAATTTGAAAAATTTCGAAAATGCTGCGTTGTAATGTCTTATTCTATAGATTATTGATTAAAAACATCAACAAGCCTGAAAGAAGCTCTCAGGAACGTCGTTAAGATTTCTTACAAAGCGTTTGAAAGTAGCCGTCTGCATGTGGGCGGGGAATCGATGAAGTGGGCGGGCAATCACGAACCTAGAATTTTGATTGGTTGGAACCTGTAATAATAAGCTACTGATTGGCTGAAATACTGATTTTGTGATCATTGCTGGTCACGATTTCGTTCTACTCTGTTGTGTTGGTTTGCAGCCATTTCTGTTCGTGGCATTGGCGATATGGTAAATTGACGTTGTTAATGCTGCCATCGACAACAGCATAACGATCCAGTAATATATTTTCTACCTGAACACTGTGTATAACAGTTTTGTTACTTCTTGCACAGGAGCTTGGCCAATTAAGATAAGAATGAACTAGATGCATGCATCGTGCTACCTTCGAGCCTTCTAAAACATACCAGTTGACAACGACTGTAACTCATAAATTGCAAACCAGTAGTCAATTTCTCCTTATGGCTTGTTATGGTAAGTCGACGTCTCTCTCTAAAACGAACGCATATTACACTTTTTATTCAAGATTTAACAAAGGCAAAAATGCTATTTACAAAAGGCATCATTAAAAAGTATATCGCAGGGTCAGTGTTGCAGATCACTGGCCTTTGATAAGAGTAGACTTCCTGCTGTCTCCAAAAATCTTCCTATGCTGTTCCACAGCTTGAAGCAAACTGTCTCTTTGCTGTTCATTGTCAGTCAAGATTGCAGCATAGTCTGTGCTTAGCTTGACACCTCTTTCTGCGGCATCATTAACGACTTTGACAGAACTAACGTAGCAATTCATTTTATTGAATGAATCTGAAAAGTGCCAATCATCAACCGGTTGACGCAGCCAATCCCCAGAGCATTCAAAAACTTCAAATATGTACCACGGCTGGGGCCCAATAAGGTCAGACAACGTACTGTCCTTGTTGATCTGTATAGTTGCATTCAATGAGGGTGGGCCCCTTCTGAAACTGGAAGTTCGCTCTACTTGCAGGAGCGCCTTTGCCATATTTTCCCGGGTTTCCTTGCTTTCTATCCGCCATGGTTGCTGTTTTCTTTTCGATGTCTTTAGCGAGAATCTTGTCTCTTCCCAACATTATGCATTTGCGAGATTGCTGTTGATCTTCATAGAATGCAATGTCTTCGAGCTTTCTATCATGTGATAGATAAATGTCATTTTGTATTATTGCTATCGCATCTGTACTTCCAATATCCCACAACTTGTCCAAATCTTCCGTNAATTTTTTCCTCTTACCCTTGGGATCACTTTCCCGTTTCATGGTCGCCTTCAGAAAAATATATTTTTTGTTCAGTTTTTCAAGTAATTTCACCGCATTTCCTTTAAGTATTGTGGCAATTCTNGCCATTTNCCACACTGTCATGACATCATNNACCACCACATTACATAGCTCACGAGTAGGGGTTGACTGAGGGCAATGGTCTTTCAGATGCAGAAAGTAACTCATTACTTCTCGCAAGGTTGGTAATCTCGAGCCACAGATGTAATCGCAAGCATATCCGACCAAGTAATGCTCAGATCGAGATCTTGTTCTTCTCTGTGGCAAGTGCACAGTCTTCCGCCGTTTTGCCTCTGCCATGACAGTAATATTTTTGCCTTCTATCATAAATTACAGCTACGCCTAAAACATTTAAGTAACAAGTGTTACATTACGACTATTAACTCACCAACCCACAATGCCCTTGTACATAACCACAACCACTACTAACAAAATCGACCTCATCAGAACAGAAAATGCTGCTGCAACTAAAACATTGAGCAAGGAACAAGTGTTGCATTACAACTATTGATGCATCAACCCACAATGCGCTTTACAAATTCCCGTCTCTACTAACAGACTCGACCTCCGCAAAACAGAAACTACTGCTACAACTGATACATTCGAAGAACCACTGTTACATTACTACTATTGACTCATCAAACCACAACACGCTTTTACAGTATTACAGCCGTCACCAACAGACTCAGCAGCAGCAAAACCTACTCCTTCTGTCAAACACGGTGAAGCACCCAAATCAGAGCTGACAGCCGCCGTCATCATTGAAGCATAACCGATTACCCAATCAAGAATCGTGGTTTCGTCATTGCCCGCCTAGTTGCAATTTCGCCGTCGGTGGCCCGCCCACTCTTTGGCAGCTACTTTCAAACGCTTTGTAAGAAATCTTAACGACGTTCCTGAGAGCTTCTTTCAGGTGTGGATACTTCTAACATAAAGACGAGCAAAGCTAATACTTCTGACGTAATAATGAGCAGTGGAGTTCGAAAATCAACCGCTTGCGCTATCAATAACCTGGTATAACATCTTTTCCTTGTTCACGAATGTTCGGTTATGTCATATTCATTGTCCAAATAAAAAGTAATCGTTCTTTCACAAAGAAATCGATTAGATATGTAAAGTAGTCGATTACGATTACTTTGGATTTTTTTCGAATGTAATCGATTGCGATTACGATTACTTGAAAATGCTGTAATCGTCGTAATCGATTACGATTACTAATCGCGATTACCCCATGTCTGACCGAGATACTATTCAATGTTACAAAGTTTAAAACCCAAATCAAGCTCCACTTCAAAACACTGCTGTCAACCCCTTTTCTCGGAGATGTCCTCCGCAAGTTTATATTTTTACGGTTCACAGCGTTTCATAATATTGATTTCAGGATGAAAAGCTACCAGAAGATGGGGAAAACTTGTTGACCAGATGTTTTACCAGTCTTTATAGAATTTGATTTCAGCTTTTACTGATTACAATCCGTTTCCGTCGCTACAAATGGAAAGATTCGCGTATATTATCATATTTTGAGTTGACGCACCATTTTAAAGTCCAAAGTAGTTTCGATCATGTCAACAAATTTCGCAAACTCCAGAGTCAGCTCGTGCAAAGGAGTGATGAAAACTTCTTTCATCAGCAGTGGGTGATATTCCTCGTTATTCGCCAGACACTCGCAGAGTTTCGGTACAAATTTCACGGCCTGGTGTGGAAAGAAAAAGAAACCCGTTATCAGAAAGGCATATGCTAATAATATCAAGTTGAAAATTGGTTTTAAAGTAGAAATTAAAAAAGTTTGTCCGCTATGATAGCCTTTCACATTCAAGTAGACTCTTGTCAGAAAATCCTCTCTGAAATACGTTATTGAACACAATTCTCATACCGTGTATACTTTGTAGCAGTCTTGAAGATTCGCTGCCTTTCTGTGAAACTTTTTGGACATCCTGAAAGGACAGTGACATCCATTTCAATATGTAACAAGAAACATGACAAGAAGCGGTGTGGAATTGACAAAATAAAAAATCCAAATGCACTATCGCGAATTGAAGGCTCTCAAAACTTAACAAGATTATGAAAATTTAGCATTCTACATGATGTTGTACGACAATTCATCATAATCCGTTCATACTTGCTCAGATCGGGAAACTTCTTCAAATGATCCCCAGAAAGTGACAAACGCAGAGTGGTGTCCATCACAAAGGCTTCGACAATATCCAACCTTTCTCGAATGAGATTCACATCGAGCAATGGTTGCTTGATCCATCGAGTCAAAAGTTTTCTTCCCTGCAGTAAGGTAAAGGCGTCTTAATACTAACAGCATAGATCTACAAGTTCTCAACAACAACTACAATGTCAGTGTTAACGGCACAAATTTTGGTGTCCGGTCAATACCGAGAAAACCATTACCGAGAATGCTATTACCGAGAATGGACATTACCGAGAAGAGACACCATCGAGAATGGACATTACCGAGAATGGACACCACCGAGAATGGACATTACCCAGAATGCAATATATGCAATACAGGCATGTTATGTATATGCACAGGTCGTGTGTGTACATTACGGCGTCGCCACATTCGGTATCGATGCTCAGGTATAAATTTCTCAACAACGTCAGTCCCAGTAAGCTATATTCTTGACATTGGCCATTCTCGGTAATGTCCATTCTCGGTGGTGTCCATTCTCGGTAATGACCATTCGCGGTAATGTCCATTCTCGGTAATGTCCATTCTCGGTAATGGGGTTCTCGGTAACGTCCATTCTCGGTAATGGTTTTCTCGGTATTGGTATAGAACCCAAATTTTATGACCACAGACCTTGTCTTTCAGACATGCAGGAAATTTGGCATAACGACCTTATTTCAACGACAATGTATTGGTCAGGAAAATGATGGAATCTCAAAACTTCCCACCATGATCCAGGGTGACTCCATCCTGGGATGACATCCACGCATTTACGCATATTAAATGTATCGCTTATTCAACACCCCAGTTGAGCGGCCCTCCTATAAACCAATTCATCTTTAAGACCATGAAATAAACATTGGATGCGCTTTTATATCACATTATGTTGCTTCCTGCACCTAAAAGGTATAATTTGATTCACGTAACTCAGTAATACATGTAGCTTGAATAAATCGCTCATTAGATGGGATTTTCATATTGTTTATAGACGTTAACATCTCAAAGGTGATTCAATTCAGTTTTAATCGCCAATAAAAGCAAATTTATGAAGATTACGGTCCTGCCTGTGCAGACAAAAATTATCAGTGTTTCACATTTCAAGTCACAAACTTGTACAATGTACATGCAGAAACTAATGAACTATTATAGAATCATCAGATGAAGGTCACCACCAGTCTGTTGCAATTTATACCGATGCCAAGGTTTCAAATTAGTTCGAAGGATTACCTCCGATGTCTTGCAGTTATCCAGAATGCTGTACAAAGAGTCTGCGTGTTTACGCACGCTGCCCGTCATACTGGCTTGGGCTCCGTCCGCGGAAAAGAGGTTCAAAGCGGCGTAGGCGGACTTATCAAGTTTCATGAATTGTGACAAGTCGAAGTCAGCGAAGGAATATTGATTAAAGTTGTTCTCGTCACTCATAAGGTCTAGGTAACGGATGCAAGCAGCCAAGCCAGCAGCGGCGGCATCATTCTCGGTTATCATCTTTGAAATGGTGGCCGCGAGAGCTTCCCCAGACCTGGATTGAAAGATTACGAGATTAGTTGAATATCGGTGAAAGGTCAAAACCCACTATACCTTCGTTTCTTTTTAACTAAACGCCCCAGGTCTTGCGCCGCATCGGTGGTAACAAAATCTTTCTTCTGCCGTGTCGTTATCATGACGCCATTTCGTGTCAATGCTTCCGTCAATCTGATGGATTCCGGACTTTGGTCCTGCGAGAAATGAAATCACCGTAATTTTCATCGTAGGCGATTGCGAACCGATCGTAAAGCACGGTAATCCTTACGACTTTAGCAAGCAAGCACTCCTTCGCGCCGAGCTGAATTATTGCCGACTGCAAGTTGGCGAAAACCTCATTGTCTTCGAATTCCGAAATGTAGATTTCTTTCGAGAGCGAATTGACGAAACCGATGCCTATGCAGCGGCATCCTGAATTCAAAGAAATGGGCGATTTAATTGGTGCATAAAAATTAGAAATAAATACAAGAAACGAGTACAGCTACAAGTCAATAGAGGAGAGTCGAGTAACATTGGTAGGTTCTCACATCAGGAAAACTGAAATCATATCGTCAGATGTTATAACTCAAGTAGGTCCGAATTATGTGGGATAATTTTATTGAAGCTTTGAGAGTGAAAGATATAGAACATTCTGTTTCTGGTCATTTGTGCATGATAATGAATCAATACAAGATTATATCGGAAAGCTCCATTACATGACACGAGAAAATATATCTATGCACGAGCGTCAACTGTAGTTTGATCAGAATATCACTCATGATGACATAAAAAAGGATCATGTCATCATATAGAGAAGCTGTAAACTGAATCATTTTGTAAAACCAGCAAATGGAGTTAACGTATAGATTACTGACATACAAATAAACTCTACAGCAGCAGGTAGGCCTGTGCTGATATTTGTGCCAGTGCTACGTCCAGGCGATGAGCAGATTATGAAATTTTTGGCGCAAACACCAACACGCTATTTATTACAAGAAAAGTTCGTTCCAACATCTAAACCACAAGCCATCTGAGAAAATCCCAGCCTAATTTACTAATGCTGGGAAGTTTCCAAACCACTACTATCAATAGCTAATGTATAAGGTGGTGCATCGCTCAGGTCTTGATATGAGTGGGCTGTGGGTGGAATCATAAAAAGTGAACATTATGGTAAATTAGCCTTAACATGCATTACCGTATACTTTCACGATTTGTGCAATCTAAAGTGGGTTCAAGTTAATGACAAGCTTCCTACCTGCTGATGATTGATAATGCTTTACACCTATCACGCCAGAAATAGTTTCACTATCTTCAGTATTTGAGAATAGCAGCTCTTCAACCTAAAAATTGCAATCCCAGGTTAAAGAATAAGAATACCATACGATGCCTTTATGAGTACAATATGCGATACTTACCTCTGACAGATATCCTGGAGAGGCCTTGCAATCAAGCCTCCAGGACGAGTCGCTTTTACTATAAATTTCAATTCTATACTGGTGAGTGAGCAGCAAGTCTCTCGCAAATGACTCGAATCTTGACTTGGCCAGATATACGGTTGAAAATTTGTCATCGTCTGAAATGTTGTTTATACAATATAAAGATGGCGACAAACAGCGTGTAATAAATACCTTTCCCAATGTTCTTCAGCGGCGCGGAGGTCTTGAAGAGCAATTTAGCAGTGAGCGCGGCGCTGCTCTCGTGAGCTGAATAAAACCCATCGTGATCAAAAGCGGTGAAGGTTGTATTCGGGGGGAAACTAAACTTCTTTAGAAACGAAACCAGCTGCTTTTCTTGAAATGCATCTAAGCCATAGTACTTTTTATTGTCAGCCATGTCCGCGAAATAAGGACTCAAGTCAGAGCAGATCCTAATCCCATGTGTAATTTTGTTTACGAAAACGGTATGTTTTCTCCCGCTTCACTTGTGCAGTCATGCGTGCAACCAAGCAATGCATTCGGTAAAGAAATGATAATCAGAATGCTATGTCGATGTTTTGTTGATATTGATTTAGTGCCAAATAAACTATTTAAAATTTCTCGCATTGTAAAATATGCCTAATAATATACCTAAAATAGAAACTAAACTACTAATCTATCATCGGTAGATGGTGAGCCGGAGCAATCGTAGACATCGATGCCTCTGTGATTTCCATTTGCACTCGCTAGGTTTCTGGTCGGTACCCGCGCTATCGCAGCCTATGTTGGTCGCTA
>ATSW01106714.1:0-11564 GCA_000444245.1 Botryllus schlosseri | reverse complement strand
GTCTCAGTTGATTAAATCAGAATTATAGCTACAGTTTCTTCCAAATTAGAATTAAAAGTTTAGTTCGTTCACATTAGCACGAGAATAGCAAATGCATGTGCGGTAAGATCAGCTGATTACGCACTATACAATTCTGTAGAATTTCAGTAAAGCCATAAATTCGAATAGAAACATTTCACAAATTAGATCAGAAATCGTATTAGAGCAAAGAAACCTTTCACAAATTACATTAGAATTAGATTACCCGCATTTCGCTCAAATTAGACTAGAATTATCTAATTCGCCCAAGTCTGCACAAGCACAACAGACCAGAGCCCGAGCACCCTGATTTCTCGACCTCTACAAGCACCTTCGCCGATAAACCCAATATACTCAAAAGATACGGCATCTACTAGCTCAAGGCGCATTCCAAAACTTGACAGCATTTATTTGAACAGCTTTACAGCCATACCTATGCCTGGAGACGCGAAAAAACTAGACAGGATACACCTGTAGTATACTATAAGTAGAGCGATTTTTTATGACATGTCAAAATAAGTTAAAATTTTGTCAAAATTGGAGCGTTAGGTCAAAAAAATTGTCAAAATTGTTTACATGGTAAAAAAATCTGCAACCTCCATTTCCTCTGCACTGTCGCTAAAATTATCATTTGACACTTTACATCTTGCAGCCTACTTTATAGGTCTACCGTTGTAGACGGCCCATTTTATGCTCATTGACTAACTGACATTAACTGAAGCAAGACTGCGTCCGTAGGCATTGATTCTTATATCAAGAAGCGCACAATGAAAAATTGTGATGTTGACGACATTGTCGGAATGAAGCAACACGGTTTGTCACCAGCAGCGTACGCACAACTTCAGTGTTGTCAGCCAACAACTGCTGCTGTTGAACGTTCTTTCTCCATTCTTAGCAAGCTACTTAGTGAGGACAGAAACTTTCCACCCAAGAACGTGGGAAAGTATCTTTCGTTCTACTACAACAAATTTTAATTCTTCCAACCATAACGCGTGGTGCATCTACTGGAATTCTTCACAAGCCCAGATTTCGCCAGAGTAAAGTTTTTTCATGTAAAGAATTTGCCAGTTTTCAAGTCAAAACAGTTTTTCCAAGTTAAACTACTTCGTAAGGACAGACAGTTCCAACCANAAATGAGGATAAGCAGTGTACAATCCTCACATTATGTGCGAAAACAACTCATTTACGTACACGAGGGCAAAATGTTGTCAAAAGTAAGTTTTCCGAAGTCACAAGATGTCAAATTGTTCANTTTTACGCCCAAATCTTCCGTATTTTAGATTAAAAAAATCGCCCTAGTAATAAGCTACAGGATCTCTGACTCTACCATACCNNGTTGTGATGTCATGAAAATTGCTGACATTTTTCACCTCTAATAGCCTATACCGATCGACATTATTGGAGTTTTGATACTTTCTTCCCATCACGAGAGCTCAGGAAGCCAAATTNGCCGTATCGTACCATCCAAAATTTATAGACAGCACATCGATACCAATCGTANGGATGTACCGCTCCGATTCACGACATAAAGTCTCGCGTTACAAGTGTCACAGCAGCGCGGCAAATACTTCGACCCAAATCCGAAAACAGTGNGGTCGTGCTCGGTGGAGTAGAGGACTCCGCTTCCGAAAGTGTCAAAACGTGCATCACAATTAGTCCGATGCTCACTCTGATTAACTCGCGGAAGGCAGTCGCCACGGTTCCTCGTCATCAGATGAATCGGCGTCGTCAGACTGGATTCTCTAAACGAAATCAAAGATACCCAGTTATGGGAAAAGTTGCAGAAAGTTAATAGTACTGAAACCAAATACTTAACATCAAAAGCAAACTACCAGATTTCTAAAAAGCGTAACAATAACACCTAGGACAATAATTTTGAACGAAATATTGGTTGACTTTAATTTTGCACTTGATACGGGCTGATTCTGACGTGCTGATTCCAAAAATGCCGCTNGTTTTCTTCTATNACNTCAAGNTTTTGCTCCACNANATATGCCCAAAATANGCAAANGCGAATTNAGCCANATTACTTTTCCANGCCATATAGAAATCCACNNTTTTATNAAATGAGTTANATAGCCAAGGGGNCAATCTAAATAATTTCCCTGAAAACCTNGGCNTAGTCAACNNTGGGCAAGGAGAAAGTATCCNCAANCATCTGAAGATGATGGTGGTAAGATACCAGAGTAGATCGGAGCTTACATATGTTAGCTGACTACTGCTCGAGTATCAAACGAGACAACCCACGGAACTATGAGCTATTAGNGTAAATTTGGACCCTGAAACTCGCACTTTATTTGTCCGGCNGAAGCAACGTCAGTTTAAACCAACCACATAAAGCAGTGCNAATGTTTAATTGGAGTCTATTGATTAACTTTCGAATGCTTGTGGTTTTTGAAACGTTNAATACAATAAACACAAAATTTTAATAGTAACTTTTATGTGGGTTATGAGACGATGTGGTGGGTGCCCAACCCAAAAACTTGACGTGCGAAAGAAAAACAGACGTGATTTTTGAATTCAGCGNCCAAAAGTCGGTCGAAATCAANTGTNAGAACAAAGTCAACAAAAATTGTGTTCACCAGCGTAACTAGAACTACTCAATATTTAAAACTCGCAACTAGAACTAGAACTACTCACTTTTTNAAAACCGCAACTACAATTANAACTAGAGNTAACAGCATTTGAAATANATACACCGCAGAATATAGTCNCNCCNATTTGACTTAGCTCGCCNACGTATTTCCTGCTTCTCGTTCTCAGAANAATAACTGCCCACCTCCGNCGTAGGGGTTCCCGAGTCANTAAATGTTAAGAACCCTACTGGACTGGATNCCATTCGCTTGGGCAACNCATAAATTTGTATTTNANNGGAAATNTNNGACATAAAATCGACATTTNTAAAGTACNGGGTTTCGAGCTTGAAANGGGAGAGATTTCGATTCTGCNGCNCAAACATCAGAACAGCGGTATCTCGATTCATGCNGAACAACGACCAATGATTTCTTCAAATGTGAAACTANAACCAGAACTANGGAATTTTCAAAATCCGCAACTAGAACCAGAACTAGAACTGCTNACTTTTCAATATCCGTAACAAGAACTAGAACTACTGAATCTTCAAAATCCACAACTAGAACCAGAACTAGAACTACTCGCTTTTCAATATCCGTAACTAGAACTCGAACTAGAAGAAGGAAACACTCTAGAAATACTACATCGAGTTTAAGCGCTCTCTTCGCTCCGATTATTCGAAATTACATGCCGGTGACGTCATATTTTCTGATAGGATTGTTAATATTCAACGTTCTCCCCAATTCTCTACTAGTTGCTGACGAATGTCAGCCAAAAATATTCGGGATCATCTCAATATGAGAATACCATTCGAAGGTATCATTTTCGAAAACAGTCACCATGAGACAGAATCCATCTCGACCAGCTGTTATAACAATTTTAATCATAAACGTGACGGAAATCGTAAAACTATTTATCTATTCTACAAATTCCAACGTCTAAAAAGTAACAAGTGGAAGTAAATTCGAATTAGGGCTAGGCCAACAAAACTGGCCGAGTAATAATAAAAATTTTTACCATCCTCAGGAAATCGATTAGTTTGGTCGCGTCCTCCCCTCTTGTGAGGTCCAGGAAGTCTTGGGGCATTCTGTGGCTCAAAGTTTCGCTCGGCTGCATGGTCGCGTCTTTCCCAGTGTATCGAAACGCGCCGACACGCTCTCCGTCTGTAAAGTGTCTTCATTAGAGCGCGACCTATACCAAACTTTTTGCGTCGACACCAGGGTTGCAATGACTCGAGTCCGATTCGAGTCACGATTCTTCGGTGACTCGACTTGACTCGAGTCATTTTTTCGAACGTGTAAAATCAAGGACCTGAGTGATTCGATTCTGAATCACGTATCACTCATTATGATGTCATAACATAATGCAGTATGTCAGAGTTCAAACATGTAGCTTTTATGCCACCACAAAGAATTTGCCCGTTATCCATCACATTAAAGATACTTCAGTATTTTTTTCGACTATACCGATTTCATTGCACTTGTTGACAATGCTGTGGGATGATTATGTAGGGTTACCATATTTTTACCGGAAAAGAAAATTTTGATTTTAAAAGTTTTCGACCAATATTCCCGAGTTGATTTTTAAAAAAAATTCAATACTTCGACTCCGTTTCACCCGATTTTTCACGAAACCCTGACGTTCGCCGCGTCGCGGTCGAGTTTACGCTGGCATTTTAATACTTTTTCCGAAAAAAAAGGACAAATTCCCAAAAAGAGGACATTCAGGCATCCTCTGAGAACGCTTTCAATTCATGAAAAAAGAGTACCAATCCTCTTAAAAGAGGACGCATGATGACCCTAGATCATGACTTCCGAACTGCGTTATTTCCAGAGGTGGTCAGTAACGAAGTAGTTCTACTTTTTGGAAGTACTCAAGTGTTCCCCTACTTCTGGCACTTACTCAAGTAGATCTTATTTTAGCTCTTCTACTTCGTAATATTATGTGATCTACTAACTTACTTTTCGCTATTTTCAGTTTGTCAAGTAGAAGTAGTGTAATCCTCCAATCGGGAAGATGGCCTGAGGAATTTCGGTTTTCACGGAGTATCAACATTTAATTTACATAGAAGTAGAGTGAAGTCATTCCACGATGCGGACGAGTGCTTATGCTGTCGAAAAGTTACACCTTCTGGTATGCATCAATATGAATCAAGCTCGGCGCCTTTCGCATAGCTCAATTTGCACCTTTTGACAGTCCATGCGAACAAATCACGGTCGTTTTCACAACTACTCACTTACTTGAGTAGATTTAAAGTCAGTCAATTCTACTTCTACTTCAAGTAGTTTTAGGTTGCTTATGGAAGAAGTACTTCTACTCGTACTAGAGTAGATTTTTTCGTCACTACTTCTACTTCTACTTGACTTGCTTTCTTGACTACTTTGACCACCTCTGGTTATTTCCAGCAACGTTCGTAACTTTGCGCTACGCGTTTTGTGTGCTGCGACACGGCCAATCCAGGCTTCCACGGCGGAAAACAGTATCGTAAATAGAATTCTCGATGATAATTTAGCTTTCAGTGGCGAGGAGCGTATAATTTCAGTACTTTGAAAAATCATATTTTAGGATTCGCCACTGGCCAGATTGGTAAATATTAATAACTAATACATTACATAATATATTTCTGAAAAAGTCAAGCTAGAATGGTAAACAAGATTGATTTAATGCAATTACCGTTTGTTAATATTGGACAATCCTGCTCGCTTAACGAAGACGCATCAAATGCCATCAGTTCCTCCCAGGCGAATAACAGCGGATCGGTCATCAGACCCCAAGGGTTGAAATCGATAATCCAAAAATTACCCTGCGAGTCGGAAAGATATATTATCAGCAAGGATCTAGGCCACAACACGCAAAGAAATAAATAATTCAAAATGAATGTATGAAAAGATGCTTTAGGACAGTGGTTCCCAACCTTTTTCGACTCATCGCCCCCTTTTCAAGCTCAACGCCGATAATCGCCCCCCAGATTTTGTGAACTGAAAAATTGGTATACAATCTGTAATCATCGGCGGTTTGCCGGAAAAAAAAAAAGGTAAACTTCTCGGCTCGTTGTCGAAAGTTACACTTTTGCAACTAAATTTCCGTGGGTTGATTAAAAAAAAAGGTCATTTCTCCGACTTGACTCCAATATAGCCGTTTTAACGCGTCGTCGCCCCCTATCGCCCCCGTCGCTATTTTCGCCCCCTTTGTCCATTTCCGCCCCCTATCGCCCCCTTCGTCATTTTAGCCCCCCTAGGCCGCCAAATCGCCCCCTGGGGGGCGATATCGCCCACGTTGGGAACCACTGCTCTAGGAGATACAGAACCTCAATATACAATTGAATAATACAATACTCACATCACGTTTCTTATAAACATCCACCACATCTGTTACAAACAAAGCAAGATTGTGAACAGCTCCATAAATATCGGCAAAAAATTCAACTTACAGTTGGAGTTATCAAATTTGTTCTCGATGTTCTCTTTAAAAAACATATAGATTTCGGTCGGCAATGAATCCTTTTGATTTTCAATGTAGTCGTAATACTGCGTGTGATTCCTCTGACTGATAGCGATAAGTTTACGATTTCGAACAAAGCACCGAAACTCCATCCCAACCACGAGGTTTGCCCATTTGCGGAGGACAAGCTGTTTAAAAGAACGTAATGATGTAATAAGGACGGGATATACGGCGCCTTCTGCACGAATGAGAAATCAAGTTGATGTTATATTATATACGAGGAAATATACAAATTGGGATATATCACTCCACATGTGAAATGTGAAAATATGAATGGGACACATCCAATGAAAATTTTGCTCTCTGTATATATTTGATACCAAATGATTCAGTTTTGAATATAGAATAGAATCTAAGATGAAAGGATGCTCCAAGGAAAAAGGTACCCTACATTACCTTAAATTTTACATACCGGTACCTAAAAAACATATAATATGACTCGAATACCTATATAATTGCTCAAAAATCAATCCGTATTCAAAAACAAGATATATAATTCAAATCCAGGAATAAAAATAATCCAGATTTACGCATTCTGCAGTGAACAGTGAAGACCGCAAAGTAAAGGCGCCCAAGGATTGGCAAAGTGAAGAAATCAAAATTCCATAGAAATCAGAAGAAAAGTTTGTTCAAACACGGGGAACCAGAAAAAATATACTCATTTACCTGTGTTGGGTATGCAGGATCCACGGTCAGATCATTTTCACATAATTTAAAAGGGGACGTCAAGTCGTACGTAACGAAGTCTGAACTTTTTAAAAGGAGAATGATGTCACCTAATAAAAAGCAAAGACACCTTCACCAACTATCATAATAAGTCACCAGTATAGCAATGATTACCTGGCGTCGTGCATCGCAGGTTATTATTCGGAGTGATCCACACGGCATCCCTCGGTGCGCTCCAGTTCAACTTAGGAAACGCCTTATTATTGAGACTTTGTAACGTTTGCTTTATAGCTCCGATTACATCAGGAAAATCGACTGCGCAATCCTAGAAAGCAAGCAATTTCAGGTTAGCACGGAGACGCAATTATGACATCTACCGCCAGGCGCGTAGCCAGGGGGGGGTTTCGGGGGTCGAAACCCCCTCCTTTAGAATCGCGAAACCCCCTCCTTTAACGCGAAACCTTGCTCTTTTTAAATGACCGCTCTGACGCTTATACTCGTTTGCAATTCAATAAGTCATATTATCAGTATTGCGCGCGGCGAATTAACGAAAGGCGAGGCCAATTAACGAAAGACGTGTTGCTAATTAGCGAGATTCGTCTGTGCGCATTGCACTGCAAAGTGTAACGCGACACGATCTCCCGCTGAGATGATTGGCGAAATCAGGTCATTCATTGTCGCGCGTTCGGCAATCATTAGTAGCCTGATTTACCGCGTCTCCAACAAGCCTAATTCCGCTGGCTTGAATAATCACATCTGCAATAGGCCCGCGGCGCACGATATCGTCAGTGGCCTTCACAATCACATCTGCATTGGCTTGGTGTGCACGATATCTTCGTAGGCCTACACAATCGCATCTGGAATANGCCTAGTACTTAAGACATCGCCAGCCTAACTACCGCGTCTTGGGCCTACTATGCTTTGGCTCCTCTATTTCTCGATGGCTTAGATAAAATGCTATTGAGTATATGCTGATTAGCGATTGTGCACATAGCACATATTCCATAAAACTCGTACATTTTTACTTGCCCAAATCGTGGCCGAGGCTACGTAAGACGCATTGATGAGCGGGCGTATCTAATTGTTGGACGATTTGACAAGCGCGCNAATTTNATTGTTCAGCGCGTTGATAAGCGCGNGTATTCAAATGTTCGACGCGTGCGTATTTCATTGTTCACGACAGATCATGGAGTCGCTAATTAACAGCACTTCCGGACTCGTCGAAAAGCTTATCGTACGCCTATAATCGCCAACACGGGGATGTTGTATAATCGTTATTTACGCATCGCATGTACTTAACCCTAATGAGTCAATGCTACGTTACTAAATTCGGAAAAAATCGAACCCCCCCCCTTTTATTTCAAACCCCCCCCTTATTTTTCGGCTGGCTACGCGCCTGCATACCGCTATTTTGTTTTTTATACTTCTTTATTTATTGGTGTGACGAATAGAAGCTTATCGATCTAATTTTTCTGACCCGGCGGCCAGGGATTGAACCCACGACCTACTGATCAAGAAGCCGGACGCTCCACCGTTACGCCATCTTGTCGGTCTGCGATTGGACATAAAAGCAGCTAGAATCGAACCTTGTTTTAAAACCGGTGGCTTCATCAATGCCTCGATAAAACAACGGATGAGCGTAAGCGTCGGTAATATTCAAAGTTTGACCTGAAATGCACAATCCTCATTTCAATATCGGCGAAAATTCATGCATTCAGCATCCTGGCAAGATTAACGGGTCGCGATTTTCTGATGACTCGACTTGACTCGAGAGTCATTTTCTCAAAATACGGAAATGACTTGACTAGAGTCAATCTGCGTATTGACTCGACTTGGGCTTGAGTCATTGACGGCCGAAACCAACATTTCATTGTAATTTCGAAAAATAGTAAAGTAATCACACTATTGGGATTTCGTCTGTTGGTACTGGTACTTGAAAATTCGACCAGAACCAGTGAGGAAAATTAGTATATTTTAAATGCGAACCATTCGATATCACCAAACAAGAGTTATAAGGATGTGGTTTCAACAAGACTTTAACTTAAAACTGAGCAGTCACGCAATCTTCAACTCGAGCCATAATACCATGACTCGGACTCGAACCCTCTGCTCGCTGACTTGGACTTGACTCGGTGGTGAATTAAAAATGACTCGACTCACTTGACTCGAGTCATAACTATAAAAGTGAGATTGACTTGTGACTTGGTTACAACCCTGTAACGCGGTATCAAATTATAGTTTATAGCGTGAAAATCATCTTGGCAGTTGCCATTAAAGTTAGAAAGGAATTGTATTTCAGAATGTTCCATTCCACTCTATGATCTCTATGGTGTCAAGGTCAAGTCTCCTTGCTCCTAAACCTTTTTCCAAACTAATGGCACACAAGATTTTTTTCACACAGCCAACTTCAATTTGAGCGACATGATATTTAGAGCGAAGCCCTAGTAATGAATATAATGAACTATCATAAACTAATATTCCTGACCTGTAGTAGCGACGTGCCCTGCAATTCCCCTCTCTAACGGAATTCTGACTTCGTTCATACCCTGAAATTTGCCACACGAGTATATACAAATTATAGTGTACACAGCACATACAGAGAAACACCACGACAGAACAAATTAGCGAACATCACATGCAGTGAAAATCGAGCGAGACATTACAGGAATTGATGTCTTGGTTTTAAAAGTGTTACGCAGCCATGCTAATCTAGAATTGAAACCATTTTCAATTTTTGTAGGGTTGTTAAAAAATATGTTTTTTCCAGATTTTCTGCGGCTCTTAGCTAAAATTGTCAAGTTGGCTAAAAAAAACATTGCAGACCAAATTTAACTCAATTGTGAATTTATGATTAAAAAAAATTTCAAATTTTACTGTCAACCCCATGAAATTGGTATGTTGTCTAGAAGAACGATGTCTATCAATTTTTGCTCACTTCCACCGGTAGAAGCAAAGTTATTTGAGTACAAAATTGGATTTGAAAAATTTAGTATTTACATTGGCAAATTTTTTAAATATTTATTACAGATCTACCAGCCATAAATACTATGATTTGAAATCCTAAATTTTGAATAACAATAATTTTGCTTCTACTGGTTGGAATTGAGCCAAAATTTGTGAGTAACGTTATTTCAGGCAACCTAACAATTTTATCAAGTAGCCAGTACAATTTGATGGCCAGCGCCACCATAAAAACTACAATCAGCAATCTTGAATATCATTACTATCAAACACTGTTACAAAAACTATTAGAAATCTTAAATTTTGAATGTCAATTACTTCGTCTCTACTGGTTGGAATTGGGCCAATTTACCAATTTCATAGGGTAGCCTGTAAAATTTGACAAATTTTTATGTTCATTTTTATTAAATAAATCCAAAACTTTTTTCTTATGTAGCAATGCTTATACAGGTTGGAATTGAGCAAAAATTGGTGTGCAACGTTTTTTTTAGGT
This sequence comes from Botryllus schlosseri, assembly GCA_000444245.1. Classification (NCBI taxonomy): domain Eukaryota; kingdom Metazoa; phylum Chordata; class Ascidiacea; order Stolidobranchia; family Styelidae; genus Botryllus; species Botryllus schlosseri. The sequence goes on along the minus strand of ATSW01106714.1, from coordinate 1,351 downwards.
AACATAACAATTTTATCAAGCAGCCAGAATTATTTGAGAAAAAAGTTAATTTTAAACAGCCCTGATATGCCCAGTGTAATACAATTGTCACCCATTTCACATCTTAACAACAACAATGATTATAACTAGAGCCAGACCGATATCGGATTTTTGAGTCGAAACCAATAACTAGGCACTGACAATCCTGATATATTCAGTCGATATTCATAAGATATGACGTCTAGTCGGTAACAAATCTAATTAAAAAAACATCAGAATTTTGAACTGTTTTTTGGCTGAAAATATCACTTCATGGCTTGTTTGAAAGGAGACATCTCTGTTACAGTGAATAGCGCGTAGGCCTGCTTGCTTTTTCAAATTGTGATATTGATCCAATATTCAGTCAGGCTCTAATTATCACATTACACTGACAACATTAGACTCGCAGATACCGCGTCAACTGTAAACGGGCTCCTCTTCCCATGTAGACACAATTCCTAGGTGAATCAAACACAGCCATGAAACAACATGTATGATATGGAATGGATGTATGACGAACTGTGGACATGCACGCAGTTTTGCATTCGCGACATGGTCACCACAGCAAAATGTATACATCTATTTCAGGCAAGCATTTCAATATACTGAAATCCCTGAGTGTTTTCATTGTACAATTCAAGAATATATATTGAAATAAACCCAAGTATTTTCGGCTGACAATTGTCGGCGACTAGTAGCCTAAACTGTTGATTACGGTTTTTTCTTCAAATTCAACTGGATCTCGATAAAATTATTAGGTTAACTAAAAAAATAACGACGGGTTCGGGTTTATTTCAATATGAATATATTATTTAATTGTAAATTGAAGTCCTGTACCTCCAACAGTATCTTCAAATATTAGTCATTGCACACTCGAAACATCAAAAGCCACAAATTTACGCTTTTCCTCGACAGACAAGTCTCAAGCAATATTTCAGCTCTGACTTAAAGCACGCGATCACCCCAAAAATCACCATAGAAAACGTAGTCCTAACAGAATTACACACCGCAAAATGTACACCGCGCTTATTTAAGGCACATATTGCAGCAGTGTTAATATGGAGGTTAGCGATGTCAGAACCAGACTTGTGCAAACTAGCGATCTCGTTAGTTGACCGTCAACTAACTACTGGTTTTCTGAGTAGTTCTAGTTCTAGTTGCGTATTTTGAAAAGTGAGAAGTTCTAGTTCTAGTTGCGTTTTTTGAAAATTGAGTAGTTCTAGCTCTAATTGCGCATTTCAAAATAATTTGGTGGTCAAACAAAACGTCATCCTGTGTAGTTTTAGTTCTAGATACAAGTTCTGAAAAGTGAGTAGTTCTAGTTCTAATTGTA
>ATSW01106706.1:0-11613 GCA_000444245.1 Botryllus schlosseri | reverse complement strand
GACCGAAAACTTCGTTATATATACAAAATACATATAGGTTTAATTGTCCATATAAAGGCGCCTAAATGGCTGTCGCCGAATGTTCCTGTCTTGGCAATCTGAACCTCTCAAGAGAAATACCACCCCGCAGGAAAAAAAAATATGCCAGTGAAGAAATGCCAATCCGAAATCGTGTGATCTTTCAATTTAGTACATTCGGGCTATTCTATTGTTTTATATAGCAAATAGGAGATCACGAAATAACATCATGTAACGAAGTCATACTGACGGGTCCGCCCGCCCGCAGATGTTCAATTATTATTTACAGGCTTTACAGTTTTAAAGACAACTCACTCATCTCTACCGGTAAATCTGATTAAGTGAGCCGAGAGGACAAGAAATTGATAGCAATATGTATGCAATTCCCGATCTTATTGACCGATTTTATCATGAATTATCGAAAATTTTCGCGCCTCGCGCTGGCTCACTAAACAGTAGAACTATAATTTCGTGGCAAAAGTGAACAACGTGTTGGGGGAGGGGGCAGTTTATCACCCTATGGAAGCTCAAGACTTAATTTTTTTTTGGGGGGGGTGAGGGCCTGGCGAAGTGCTGTTTTGTTCCTGCCAACGGGTATACACTCGGAGATGTTCAATTATTATTGAGGGGTCCTACCTTTTCAAACACGCCTCACTCAGTCAATCTACCCGTAAATCAGATTACGTGAGCACAGAGAGGATAAAAATTGATAGCAATATATATGCAATTCGCGATCATATTGTCCGATTCAGTCATGAACTATAAAAATTTCTCGCGCTTCTCGCATTTTGCGAGAAAAGCTGACTCACTAAACGGACACCCAATGTCGGTGATAAATATCGATAATCAGCGTACAGCCTGAGAGGGTCTGGGAGGCGAAGCCCCCCAGAAGTTCGGTTTATCAGTCACCAACGTTTATTTTTTTTGTGGGGGGGGGGTGACGAAGTGCTGTTACGGCCCTGGCACTCCCATTCTTCATTCTCTCTCGCATTCGTATTTGTGGTCTCTGCTGCTGACTTTGGAGCTCGGCCCAATCATCCTCTGGGCTTTTTAAGGCGCTGCGGGATCGGCAATGAGGAGCACAGATGAACCTCCGACACATAGAAACATGGCGGTGCAAAGACTTGAAACCACAACCATTGGTGTCGCGGCGGTGTCGCTTAATTCTCTACGCGGGATTCGTCTTATGCGCCGCATTTTCTCTGCACAAACTCGAACTAATCATGCTGGTTGCCTTACTTGCGCATGCGAAATTTGAGTTACGAGAACGTACGTTCGCCGTGATGCTCCTTTTAAATGCCAGAACCCATGATCACATGCGTTGGTGGAGCCAAACATGGCCACTATATCACTCTATTTACAGGCCTACCCAATCTAAGCTGTTAACGAAGATTTTGAAACCTTCAATTATTATTGGTATTTTCTATTGATGTTCATGAATGACTAGATTTTGAACATTTCCTCCCAAATTCGCACAATTTGCATTTTATTAATCGAAAATAGGGCGTGAAATGAGAGGTAAGGCACAGACGGGCCCAGCCTCACCACTGATACCGTAATTAATCGTAAATAGCTTGGAATTTATTATAATTGATATTAATCCAATGTAACTGCGGCACTGCTTCCGGAAATCTAAATACTGATCGACTGCCCAATCCTCGAAGTATTCAGCCGTAACATATAACGTTGCACTACACGCCTATTTTATCGCCGGTAGAGCTACTTGCCAATCAAGAACGTGGACAGCGATGGCGTTGTTTGTAAATCGAGTTTGTAATTGTGATTGCCACGTACACGGCAGTACATTACGCGCCGTAGATCAGGAAGACAATGCGTATTTGAAAATTGTGTTGTCATATTGGTGTCTCCGTGTCAGCTATTTTCTTTGGTCAATCAACATATCGCGCAATCCAAGATTTCAGGTCGGGTCTAGTTCATCGAATTCGCGAGTGATACTGGTCGTCGTCATGACAGTAACTTAACTTTGAGGATTTTGAAAAGAGTTCAAGCCCCTAAGCCTGAAGACGGCATTGCCTTTACCTCTCAAAGACATGTTCAATGTTCATGTTCATGTTCATACTGCCACGGGAATAATTATTCTGGTCGTGATGAAAATTTACTAACAAGTTGCTGCAATATATTGATCAATTCAGTACAAAAATAAATATTTGGAAAAGAGCCATATCTTATACCCAAAAGAGTCATATATGGCTCGTGTGCCATAGGTTCCCGACCACCGCTTTATATGTTGCGACCATACCCTAAGGCAGGGGTGGGCAATTATTTTTCCTGGTGGGCAAAATGAGAAGCAGATATGTTGACGGACCGAATCAAATTTTTTTGCTGTATTCTCCAGCGTATTGAATTTATTTCTAATTTGAAAGCAGTGAATTACACTAAATGGTGCTCAGTGGATATTGGGGAATGAGAAAGTGACGGTTGATTACAAAAAATATTATTTGCCGTCATATTTTGAAACAATGTTAAACATGATATATTTTGAGCTCTTTTTAAACCCCTATCCGCGTTTTTCTATCAATACATCAAAATGTATTTGGAATAGCCGTAACAACCCGTCAGGCCGTCGTCACCCCCCCAAAAAAACGTTGGTCTTGGGCCCCCATAGAGGTATAAACCAAACTCCTTGGGGCTTCGTCCTCAGACCAGACCCGATCTGGATGTACGTTTTTAACACTGTACTTCTGATCGAGATTTCTTGTATACACTAATTGGCAACGTTACGCCCTGATCGCTCAAAGCGCGGAATTTTTCCCTGATTCATGATTCTGTTGGTCAATAATATTGGTAATTGCATATATATTGCTATATTGTTTTGAAACTCTTTCAGCCCACCTACTCAGATTTACCACTAGAGCTGAGTGAGGTGCTGTCTTGGAAATATTCGGAAGGGCCCGTTGGTATAATTACTTCGTTCCATTTTGTTATTTCGTGACTTCCCGCCTGCTATGTGAAAAGATATAGTAATCGCCAAAGCGTAATAAACTAAAAGGCGCACACGATTCCCAATTGGTATTTCTTCACTAGCAAATATTGTCTATGGACTATTGGACATCGTGGTTTTCGACCCTGTTGCCCGACCCTGTTATAAAGCGATATATGAACGATAACTGAGGGGGGTCGCGGGGGTCCGTGACGGCCCACATGGGATCCGCGAAGACAAAAAGGTTGAGAACCACTATTAGGGCCTATACTATAAGTTCTCTGGACAAAGGTTGAGACCATAGCTATAAGTATAACATCATTTCTTAATAAATATTTTTTATCAAATCAAAACACCACGACATCGCGATATAATAAAAAGATAGGCAACTTGGAGTATTCTTTCAATCAGAAACCCACCGACATACGATGAGTACAGATCTATTGTGTCTTACGAACGATTGCTGACATGGCCTGCAAGGCCGTGTCTGCATATTATAAAGCTGAGGCCGAGGTTGCAATGATGACACAAGTGGCTACAGTCATCAAATCAAATGAAGTTAATCAATTCCGAATCAATACGGGGTTATACAATGCCAGCGTAAGTCAGAATATTCGACTGAGCGAAATTCAAGGTGGGATTTAATCCTTGGGCCTATAATGTATGCAAGAAATTAGTTCGGCACGGTATACATTAGCTATGGTACGAATGGATTACGATGAGCTACGAAATTACGACATATTATAGTACCGAACCGAACTATTTAATACTTCACTGGGAAATGTCAATCAGTTTTATAATGCAGTTCTGTTATTGTGTATCAACATCACCTACTGGATTGCGTTGTTGATTATTAATTGCTTTGTTGATAAAAGCTCCAGCTGTGTCATTTTCAATACCAATAGCAATGAGATGTAATAGCGTATTTCGAAGAATCAACCAATTTCTTATACGATATCTGAGCGATTTGCTGACCATCATTAACACGTAGTCGTAGTCAGGATAAGATTTGACCCTTTGGAGGAGAACATTTATTCGACGCCACCATTGGGCTGTGACAGCTCGGTAACAGACTCCAGGTGTTGTCAACATAACGACTCCCACTCGAAAACCTTTTGAACACACAGACTCCAGCTTTGACCCGTAATATTGTTATTTGTCAATGGCAAAACTCTTGTCCCCATCTTCTCGCGGCACCACGTTCGAGAAGTATTTGTGCAATGTGCATTGTGCATAAAAAGAATGACATACGCAGATGCATGAATATGATACTATATGATCTAACCACCATATTCGCAACTCAACTTGCTACTGAGCTACTCGTTTTTGTCCACTCGGCTGACTTATGAGTGAGGGAATCAATAGTATTGATGACCTGCATAGGCCAAAACGTATATTGCATTCATGCGCTGAAAATGAAATACCGTTATTTCATCTGAAAGTATTGATGTTAGCGATACGTTGTATTTGATTGAATCGAATTTGTAATCCATACACTCTATACCCGCGTCGATAGCTTTGGTAGGCTGAGCGTTAGCCTGTATATGTACGGAGTCCCGTATACTATATGAGGTCAAGGTTAGTAGCCATCTCATGGCTTACTATAGCTACAATGCTACACAAAGCCAGCCATTTGATAGATCACGGGACGAAATAACGGATCGACAGTTCGGCCATATACTTATCTCGAGTACCGTTAGGCGTGCTGGCCGCTGGCCGCCTCATGTTGCATAGTTACTTCCCTGTGTCGGAATTCAGAGCAATGAATAATTTACGTCTACATGCGTCCGTGCCAGTTGCTTCAATCTGGTTCGTAATAGGCTACTCAAATAGATTTTTGAAGGCCGTGATTTCGCGGAGAAATATCCCTCTAAATTTTAGCTCCTATAAACACTCCTTGCATGCTGAATTGCTGATTGTTTTAAATAGGAGGGTGCGTGGATATGAGATGCAGCCATCGAACTTGGTATTGTAAAATAGATTTAGATTTCGTTGCCAAAAGTAGATGTAACGACAACGAATGAGATACGAGTTGTATCAGGAGACGATTGACAGTTAGTGAATATTTTCGACTCAGGATGTATTGAGTGCAAGTCCTGTATTAAATCGCATTGTGTCGTGTGTATCCATTGTACATTGTGTGTGTCTTGATCGGGTGAAAATAAATAATCTGGCGATGATTACTCGTTTGTTGTATTCGGTATTCGTTTATATCTATTCGACTAGGTTGCCAAACCTCCCTCCGTGCTATAGGTGCCCACTGCCCAGATATGCATGTTTATATGTATCATTCATCTATATGTGTTTGGACGTATTGTGATGCAGTTGAATAGCGAAGTTTTCGGCGGAGGGAACGTTCGTTCAGTTCAGTCTACTAATGATTTTATCATTTCAAAACACGATTACATTACGATATAATGACCAGATTGGTATCACAGTCGAAATGACCTCTAGTAGTCTTTCAATCGAATTAGCAGCTGTATGCCGAGAAATTAAAGACATGCTTACTGATTGGAAAGTAACATAAGATGGACAATCGACGGAAATGAAGTGGCATGTGTCGGTAACATGCGCTATAGATATGTCAGTTAGTGGTCTGGTGATTTCGAGCCCAGACTAATAGTATTCACTCAGTAGAATCTGTTTCTATTTTTACTCGAATGGAATAACAGGGCAATCGCTCGACGGCTGTCGGACTGCCAACCAATGTTCCCTCTAAGCTGCGCATATACGTGCGCAAATGCGCAGTGCTGAAGCGGTCTCTGCGCACAGAAAATCTCCGTTGCGCACAAAAAATCCGAAGTGATGACCTTTTTTTTAGTCGTTACGCACTGTTGTCCAAGGGTCTGCGCAGTAAGTTGGTGATCGTGCGCAGACTCGTCAAAAACTAGAGGGAACATTGCTGCCAACGGAGTGCTGTTGCGCGGTGGTGGTTCGGGATACTTGAGACGGCAATGCGTTGTCTTGTAATTCGTGATGAACATATGGTAATTGACTAATTGTGCTTTAGATTCAGAAGTGAACAATTTGTTGAATTTTGCGGTGCAATGATCGGAATTGTGCAGCGCACAAATGTTTCGAGTAGCGTAACTTGCGACCCCGCATAGGGTTCTATAACCAATTTGGCAAGCCGTTGACTACCGTACAGAGGCGTAACAACTTGCTGATTGAAATCGCAACGTTACTGAGGAGTAAAGTATGGTTTTAGCGGGCCATTCTGACAGGTTATGCGTTTTAAAATGTAATGTGGATATCCGATTATACAGCCTACATGATGACTACGAGTTTGTGCTATATCGCTCGACGACTAACTTGAAACGACACCATTGTATTCTAGTTTCATGTATCATACCATCTAGTAAATTTATAAAATCTATAACAATGCAGTCGGCAATGAATTATTTTAAACGGCGCCTGTCGGAAACTAACTTCACCGGCAATTTGCCAAACGGGTATTTCGTGGACATCGAAGATAATCGACGTCATTCATCCACTTCCAACCATTTTACCGACGCCGACCCATCGCCAAGAACAACTCCCCTTGCAACAGGGCCGAAGGCAACAGACGCTACTATGCAGGACCTGAAACCGGACCCGCAGTCAAGTACGTCTCTTGGAAACAGAAATGCAGCGTTATTTTAATGAGGGCGCTCGCGACTCCCAGATGCGTTCGCCTATATTTAGGCAGGTACCAGAGAGATGACTTGTATCGGGGCCTACAATATTCAATATATATTTATTATCGTAGACCCCGCTCATATGTCGTTATTATCATGATCCCTTTGGATATGGTTGAGGAGCAAATATCACCTATCTGCTGGCGTTGCCCAATTTCCTCCAAGACGGCGTGGCTGGTGTAGTTAACCGTAAGCTATGGTACTACAAACAGATATCAAAATTCAATTCATAAATTCAGTTTACATAGTTATCCTAACTTAGGATTTTTTTGATGGCGTTCGATATTATCACATGTCCAGGAAGCTATGTTTCATTTCTTCCAGGTAGTAATAATGCCGGTTCATCTGGGTTCGGTTTTTTCTCCGCTCTGAAATCAACAAACGCGATAGCCAAGATGAGACCAAAGGTGGACAGACCGGGCGAGGACAATAAAATCATCCTAGTCATTGACGATGAACATACTGACTGGTAAGTTGTTTAGGAATTCAATTGATTAACTTATGATATTTGATACTTATGTCAATTTGCGCATTTCCATCCGATTTTTCCTGCTCTCTGCGCATGAACCCTTTCGATATGTTTGCATACTGCTATATTTCAATGTTGTTAATATACTTCATGAAGTCGTTAGGACTCTTCCGTGTTTTTTCAAAGTATCGCGATATAAGGGGTGTTTTGAACTGATAAAATATTAATGGCATGGTCAACGTAATGACTATTATAATTACACGGGTTAATGCAGTGTGGGCTCGAATTCCAATTTACCTTAATTTTTACTGAACTGGTCTGTGAAATCGGCACGTCCAATTTGAATTGATATTCGGTGAGAAATAACATGGGTCCTTTCTTAACAGGAAAAAGCACTTACACGGGCTAAAACTGTATGACACCTGCACAATTCGCGTGGAGCAGGTAGGTAGAATTACAGTTTGCAACTACGAGAGATATATTAGGTTTTAGAGATAACACATGTTTCAGATAACATTGGTATGACTGATTGAATTCATGACAGGTATCAGGACACTGTCTGCCTTGTAATCTATTGGCGAATCGTATACGTGAGCCCTTTATGACTGAGTGACTGTCGATGTTTGCATTAGGAATGCAAGCCACAATGAATTGATTCAACATCTACTTTTTGTGTTCATGGTAAAGCCGAGGTCCTATAGGATAACGGTTGTCATCAACTTTTAGTATGGTAGCGATTCTCTGATGACTTGGTGCGATTGTATAGTTTGGAGAAACGTGACGGTTTATGCCAGGGGTGACCAACCTTTTTACTATTCACGGCCGCATTTCGATTAATCATGCAGCCTACGGGCGCATTCCAGGGTATAGTCGTAATGAACTAGCTGGACGCCAAACAACCATATTAAACTGTCCATATCCATTTCCGGTGAGCTCCGGACTAAACTGTTTATTTATAACGGCTGACTTATACGAACCGAAATCGCGAATGGGCAAGTAACGGAAATTTTCTAGATTAACGGATGAGTCTTGTCATTATATTAGTAATTTTATATATTACTTTCAAAAATTTATCCTTTCTGAGCCCAAGTGATGAAATTCACCGGTAGAGTTGATGGAGGAAAATGTAGGGCAAGTTATAAATGATTATGCATGTTTCGATCTTTGGGTGAGGCAATTGTTATTTGTTACTTTGTTGCATGCTATTATTCCATGATCTTCTTCAGGTCGGATTAGGTTTAGATCAGGTTACGGTTGAGCTGAGTATAAGGTTAGGGTTAGGTTGGGTTATCCTGAATGCCTTGCGATTATGACAATTACTTTAAATATGTCGATATTTTTCTTGCCTCGCTGTCATGTAATCCACTAATTTCAATGGCTAACTGCACTCGCTGTTGTGAACGAGAGCTTTACGGGCTAAGTACTTGGCAGTTTTCGCTGTCGATGTCAATACAAATTTACGGGATTGCACTAATTTACCGTTCTGGGAATACAGGCATCATTTCAAGAAATCACGCTTACTGCGAGTACCAGTCACGGCGTAATTGTTGAGATCAAAGGCAAGCATGATGGAAATAGCATAATAAGGTGACTATAGTTGCTACTTGTAATCAGGGTTAACAGTTTGAGTGTTGTATATCGATTGCGAGTTCACTTCTAAGCCGTGTGAACCCGGTCAGTGGTTCTAAACCGCTGGTTCGCGGCAAGTGTCCTGCCGACCCACCAAATACTAGTCTTTCGTGATGGTGTGAACCTCGGAAATTTAACGGTTCATGTTCACAAACAAACCTTGGTAGGTTCTGCACTGTGAACCCTTTTCATATATAACAATTTTCACGTCATTATAGCATCTTCGGTTGACATTTATTGCATTTCAACTGCGGGACACTGTATGTATGGATCTGGCAGCATAAAAGATCAACATTAAACGATATGTACCCCGACAATCTCAAAAATTTTACCTGCTGGCTCGAAACATCCAGCTTTGTGTTTGTGAATATTTAGTGAATTTCTGCTGTGAGCTGGACCAGAAATCACACAACATCAAGAAAGAAATACGCTACATGTAGATAGTCAGCGAATGATACTTATTGAACCAATCAATGAAATTGATATCGTTGTCTGATGCAAAGCAAGCTTACGGGGTCCACCTCGATTTCATATGTTTATTGTATCATAAAAACCAAATCCGTGCGATTGGAGTGTTGGCTACTGCTGTATAACTTGTTAATGGGGTAAAACCCGAGTCGTCGTTAGGTATCGTGTACATTAATATATATCACGTCACTGAAATGTAGGACTGGAATTAGAAATATGACATCACGTGACGTCATGAGGTTCACGTTCGCGTTCACATTGAACCTTTAAAAAATGTTCGCGTTCATACAAACCTGAACCTTTAAGAGGTTCACACTAGGGATGGTGTGAACGTGAGGTTCACGTTCGCGTTCTGTGTGTGAACCTCGGAAATTTAGAGGTTCGTGTTCACAACAGAACCTTGGTAGGTTCTGCACTGTGAACCTTTTGGTAAATTGTAATTTTCAATTCAATGTAATTTTTCAATCCATTATAAGATCTTTGGCTCAAATTTATTGCATTTCAACTGCGGGCCACTCCATGCATGGTGCTGGCAGCATAAAAAATCAACGCTTAACGAGCATGCACCATGCACCTTGACAACCTTAAAAGTTGTAGTTGCTTTGTTGCAAAAATGTTCTCGGAATAACCAGCTTTCCGTTTGTGAATATTTAGTGACTATCTGCTGTGAGCTTGACCCGCAATCACACAACATCACGAGCGATATACGTAGTCAGCGAATAATGCTTATTCATTCAACCAATCAATGACATTGATATCGTCTTCTGATGTAAAAAATCGAACGGGCGTACCGGGTCAATCTTGACTTCCTATCTTTACTGTATCATTAAAACCAAATCCGTGCGATTAAAGTGCTTGCTACTGCTGCATAACTNGNTGTTGTTTGTGGNATCNGTAGCGAGTATNGAAACCCGTTGTACACTCTGCTCAATATCAATGTAGNAATACTCAGNCTCCGAACACATTGTCCGGTCTGGCTAAGACCGTTNAGGCGTAAGCTTATATTCCTTGNTAAGTCCTNGTCGAAATTGTTGGCAAAGNGACGGNATGTANTGATTTTANGCAATTATTATATCCTTTGATTACCGCNGTTGATACATTNAGCGACGTTTAAAACGCCGATATGTANTTCAGCATTGTGGCATTATGTNGACCGAGTCTTCGCTAGGTATCGTGTACATTAATATAGGCTATCACTTCATTGGAAGATAGGGTTGGAATTAGCAATATGACGTCACGTGACGTCACGAGGTTCACGTTCGCGTTCACACAGAACCTTTCAAAAAGGTTCGCGTTCACACGAACCTGAACCTTTCAGAGGTTCACACCATCCCTAGTTCACACCATCCCTACTATAGTCTTTTATATCTCAATGCCACAATGGAAGAAGTTGACCGCTTGTCCACTAATTAGAGAAATGAAACATCAAATTTGAAATTGATAACGAAATTTGAGACGTATTTTTCTGCATGTTGTTGTATTACAGATTTTATGGTCTTCTTTGGAATTAGTCGCAATACTGCAATAGTTGCACGAAACTGTTTATAGCCGGCAACTCGTTTAGGAACAGTTATACGTGAAAGCTATAAGAAGACGTTTAAACAAAGCTCGATAAATTTCGACAGTACAATGTGGCAACATATTGCAGTAGATCATATAGGATAGCAGACAGCAAACTCGCATTATTCTTGAAAGAAACCGAACAATCAAACTCAAGTTTTTACCAGCGCTTCACTGTGCAGAAATTGCAATAGAACCACCAAACGGCAGCATTCAAGTTTCCAATATTTCCGATTCACTTGCATACATTTTTATTCATTGCAATATGGGTTGATTTTGATGATATCGAAGGATCACCGGTCCTCAAGATCAAACAGATTGAGAACCACTGATTAGACAGCGTTTCAAGTTCTGCTTTATTATTGGCTCATAGCCTTTGGCTCGCGGAACCCTTGGAGTACCGCAATATGGCCGTTCTTGCTAATGTAACGCAATGACTTGCAGATTCAACTGTATTATACGCATGGTCAGCATCACGTCAGCCCACCAAAACGTAAGTCTTGGGCTCCCATAGGGTTAAAAATTACAGTGATGTGTTGAGCTTCTTGAAAGTACAGCACTACAACATGCAATTGAATAGTATATTCGTATTGAAATACACAAGAATATTTTCGGCTGACACTCGTCAAGGGCAATTGTCAGCAACTAGTATAGATACGACCATATAGCAGAAATGAGCGGATTTGAAATTTCTAAGTCCTAATCCAATCCAAATCCGAACCTTCAAATCCCAATCCTAATCCATAACTTTTTCATATTCAAGTGCATGTCCAATCCTAATCCGATTCCAAATGGAAATTTAGAAAAAATACTAATTTATGCAATGGAGGGATTCGAAAATTTTCTTTCAC
>ATSW01106701.1:0-11774 GCA_000444245.1 Botryllus schlosseri | reverse complement strand
AATGACCATAGTAGTCGACAAACACCATGAATACCCCAAACAAACAAACACTTTTGAAATTGCAATATGCGTCCCCGCGACTAACGTAAAATGGCCAATGACACTACAATTTCCGAAAATATATTTCGCCCAGTTGTCACGATAATTTCACTCATATCAGTGATGCAAGCATATCCCAAAACTACTTTCTACTTTACATAATTCAAAGTGCAAAAAGTAAGTAGTTTTTACTAAATAACTTTTGACTAGAAAAAGAAGTACTAAAAGTATAGGCAAAACGTACTTGAGTACTCGGACAAGTGTAGAGGTACGTCTGCTATCTGGTAAGGTGTGGTCACCTGATTCTGCAACTTTGCGCACTGGCATATTTGGTGTCTCTCTAGCAGATTTAAGATCTTGGTTGCTTTCACACCTTATTTAGCATCTACTTGCAACGTAATAATTTTACTAATCACACGAACTCCGAAAGCCAAGATCTTAATATTATCTATATCGTCTGCTATCGGTTCAAAGAATTATTCAACTATGGAACAAAGCAGGTTTAAGTGATCTGAGTACACCTCATTTCACATTGGCAGAATTGTAAAGCAGCAAAAAACAAATTAACAACTTGTAAGCAATGTCATAAAATCAACAGCAATTTAGGTCAATTTACAACCATGATTCGATTGGTGTCAATTACTATTCAGCATATTGCATGCTATCTCTATTTATCTATGATACAGTATCTGCGCGTGTGCTTTAGATTTCACCTGCAATCCATATATTCTACATTCACACATTAACGCATTCTTGTCAAATCGTAGGTACTGAATGGTTTACGCATCAGATGCGCGAAGGTCCAGAGCTCTGCCTTGACCGTTTATCTCATAGGAAGCATATTACGAAAATTCTCAAAATTCAATTTAAAATTCCACATTCGAACAATTTGGGGATCCACAGAATTCCTTGCTGCAATTGGCGTCACTCATTAGAACGGTAATGACTGTTTAGCCTTGCGAAGGCGTAACATTAGCTCTTAATTACGGGTAGGGAACGAATTACTCCAAACTCGAACACCCGACTCGGAAATGCGGCGGAAAGCGAAGAAAGAAGCATAATCCTCTCTCTCACCTAGTCGAATGATGATGCTTTGCGTTACGATCGCGGGAGAGAGGTTCAATTAAATATTTGTGTAATAATTTCTGACGCGCCGATTATGCGATTAGTCTAGAAATGTAGATGGACAGTGATTGGTTTTGTCGCTGGTAAATTATAGTTTGCGACCGAAATTTTCCTGTCGCGAGTCTCCACTAGTTTCGGTACGGGTCTAAAACTTCACATGCCAATCAACGGATTATAATGATACCTCGCTATTCGTTACACGACAATCGTGAGTTATGATGATTATAATGACGCAAATATTTCGGTATTGAAGATGAACCATAGCTCGCTCACCAAATTCCGCACTACGTGACCAAATTTGCAAATTGACATCGATCGGAAGCCTTTTTATCAAAAGGAAATGCTTGATGCATAACACAACCTGGAATGTAAATAAGTTTGAACGATGATGGTAATATTCATGAAAAAATGTACATTGCGCAAGGTAATTATGCGAACCTCAAATCTTTCAGGGTTTGATTGTCGGACAGGGTTTCGAATCTTGTGTTCGCACCATGGTCATATTGCTTCTACTTGAGCAGATATGGACCTATATCTTATCAATTAGAAGTCCCAACTCTTTCCTATAGCACATTATGTATATTTGCTCAGCCGACCGCAATCAGCCTATACCGGTCAACTCTCACCCACTTAAATATCTGAATCTTCCCGTGATTACAATTCTGCAGTTTGTGACCGACATCACGATATGAGATGGTAGGTAAAATTTGCCGATGTTTTGCTATCCATGCTACCAGCGTTATACTGACATCTAATTTGAGTGCTGATTTGGGACTCGAAATTAAGTATATGAGTCCGAGTCCACTAATCTGACCCTACTCCAACCATCGGTTCTGAATATGGTAGGGTTCTAAATATGGTAGGCTTACGNATATTTGTCTGAAACGAGTGTTCTTTGGCGTCCCCAACCACTGGTTGCCACATCTGATCAGCTTTCCCAATCACAACGTGGCTGCATTTTCACGCCAGATGCTCTTCCTGCCGCAACCCNGCATATCCGGGCTCCGGACCTACACTGGTTTGGTTAGCAATCATTTGTTGAGAAGTAGGCCTCGAAACCCGAGCGAACTTTCGGAACGCAAGTCAAGCGGTCGTCGGTCATTCTCCGAACTTTCCGTCGTACGCGAGTGATGATCATCACGCAACATATACGAATGTCATGCGAAAATAATTGCGAATGATTGTGCCTTCATTGTAGCTCTTATTAAACAAACAGACAACGCGAGTCAGACTTCCAAATATAGCAACAATACCGGTAGAACACAAAAGAGAATAGCGAATGACGATTAGTCCCCAATCACAGCCTAAACCTGCAACATCAATAGGCTTGTAACAAAACACTTGACACGAAGCTGCCATCGCATTTCCGCACGCTCGGAATTATCTAGGAACAATGTGACGGCAGTTGCAGCTACAAAATTACCCTGCGGTTTATCGATCACTCATCGGCGAACTAGAAGCTGGCGAATGTCACAAAATCTGCTGTTTGCCCCCTTATGCGAATTAATTGAACATTATCACAACCTGTTATCTACTCGTTTTGATGTAGAATCGATCAAAGCGACGTGCGACCGATACTCCGAGTAAACAATGGAATGCAGGAAATCGCACGATTCAGCGATTTCAAGATAACCGCCATTTTGATTCACCGGTGATTATCCAAATCGGACAATAGGCAACGTTTAACAAAAATATGGGTATCGCCTTCTCGATTTTCATAGCTGAATCAATAACTTGACGGCGATGCGACAGAGAAAGTATTAAAAAGACTTCGCATTACCTGCGCGCTATAAGTAGCACATTATTGGAGATTTGATCACCCTATTACCGTTTTCAGGCCGAGCTTGGTTGTCATTTAATAACTTACTAGTAATTCCTCATCATCAGCTTCTCATGTTACACAAATTAGGAAATGTATTCGGGTTAGCGTGGATTGCTTGTGTCATCTTTACCCGACCGACGGAGAAATTGTGACAGATATTAGGCAGGTACTCATATTATAATGGTCGTAACGATTTTCAGAGCGTTGTTGACAACGTCGCTCTGCAAAACAAGTAATGACTTCCCAGACAATTCAGTTAAGTATTTGTACATTGATATTTATTCCTTTTCATTTCTTTTGACAAAAAGTCGAGAAGTTTTTCTTTTGCGTACGATTGATAGCGACTATAGCCTTCGATCGCACTAAAGCAGTGGTTCTCAACCTTTTTTTTGACACGCCCCCCTTTTTGATAGTGAACTATTTCGCGCCCCCCTTATCGTCATATCACAAAATCCAACTGGGATGCTAGCAACCCCAACAGATTGTTTGGTGGTATCGTCGGTTATGAATGTTGACGAGAGAATGAAAAATATGAAATTGGGTCTATATAGAGAGAAACACGCATGCATTGGAGGTAAATCGCGCAGAGCGCGAAAAAAAATTTTCAGGTGACCGCTTCTTCGCGCCCCCCAGGTTGAGAACCCCTGCACTAAAGCAAAGCTCTACAACCTTTTTAATTTAAGACATATTTCGATGAGATGTTGTCTTGGTAGCCATGGTGCTTCGACTACTATGGCCATTTATTAGTACGAATAAAAAAAAAACATTAATATAAAAAGTAAAAAGATTTGAANTATANCATCGACTAAAAGCNATTCNATTCTGTGGCAAAATGATTTTTACCGGTGCCCTAGTAGCGANGCANCNCGGCCAAAGATATACACTTCTTTTTCATGATTAGGNGNNGAAANANATATATANGTTACACTTTTTAGAATGCNAGCTAAATATAAGNTGGCCAACTCAAAAAGATTTACCTACNAAAAATGCTAGCGTAGATAGAAGATTTTCCATATCTACTATATNTACGCACCTTGATATACAATTTTACAGTGCACGANTACACANCACAGGCATGGAAGAATGAGATGCCATCGCATAACACCTCACAATTTACTATGTACCNGCNCAATCTGGATTGAGCAGTTGGGCACGTTTCGCATTGACCCNAGAGTCGGAAAATGCAAATCTCATATATTCGCCTGCACTGCGCGAGTATGAANTAATCAATTCCGCAGAGTATCATGGATGACAGGCCTAGTACACAACTACATCCACGCGGTTCACCGCCACGATCTATTTGTTCCCAACGGCACGGTAGATCCCTTACATACAAAAAGCCATATAGTTGCGTGCATTCTAACTCATTCGTTTTATCCTGTATGCTACTTTCTATATTACGATACTAAGCGTAAATAAGACAGCCGCTGNTGGTATGCACGATCGGGATGTANCACCCCCCACTCNTTGCCATAAATNCAGCACAATAGAGATGTGACTATTTCGAAATGAAANGCTTTCGTNTCGAAAACGGCAGTATTAACACAATCAGCTCGAAAAACAGCAGCAATGACAACAATGATCATAGCGAGGAAAGGGTTCCGCAATTATGTGAAATAACGACGCAATTTTCGGCTAAATTGCCGCAGCTCGCTTCGTAAACCCGCTATGATTTCTCTTCTCCCAAACGAGATCGTTGCTTGTCGACGTAACTGANTTCACATATATTNNAGGTCCTGGTTCNGCCCANGNATTATTTAAGCTGCGTCCCCATTTGTTATTAATAAACATGATCAATTGATCATTGNTTGTGTCCGTAAATCATGCTGTGAATTGTCATTGNCTGAACAAAGTTCATACGCGTAAACACGGCATTCGTAAAGGAGCTTCTCGNCTCCCGANGACCAACGNGATTGCAAAAGCAATGTTTCTTTGCCACACACTGNGCGCCCAAACCACCGGCAATCGGGCATCGCCAAGCAAGCAAACGCCAAATTCTTGCCGTCAATTTNGCCTCTGTCTCATTAAATCTTAGATTCATAGAAGATGATGAAATCGTATTTGATATGCTCTTTCAAAGTCNGTTAAATGTCACTAATACGTCACAAAGACATAATTTATTTCACATTTAGAGGTGGTCCAGAATATTTCACAACGGAAAGTTGGTCTACANAACAAGGAACCACTGCTGCNCACCGTAACNCTTTTTCATTCCTTGTTTGGATGACACATACACACCCGAACTACTTNTACCAAGTTATTCATTTTNTATTTGCATTTTAAAAAGCCGAAACATACTTTAGAAGGATTTATTTGGCAAAAGATGNTGGAAATTAAATGATTACTTAGCATNAGGTATATTTTCTTAGCTTATTACTTTATCATGCAGAAATTATTGTAACCAGAAGAGCATCACCCAAAAGACTGGANTACAANCATGTGGAATCCATACGTATAAATACGGACCATGAATCAAATTTGATTGAATTTCTATATAGTTCGGTCNTGTATAGTCTGTGTATAGGCGTCGGTGGATATGCGAACAGCAAGGCCTACGTATATAACTGTGGTTTATCATGATCACCAATGTATATTTTAGACCTAGTATGGAGTTTGATAGATGGACTGCACGAAGTGGTTTCGACTCCATCTTTCTTTTCGTAGTGACACAATTCATGACGGGTGCGGTGAGACACGGGCACTCTGATCAACAGTGCTGGCGGACCAAGTATAATAGTTTGTGTGGCAGATGCTGCTCGGCCAGCGTAATGTTGAGCCCTAGNTGTAATTACACCACGAGGGGGACTATATNAAANGTTCATGCCCATTNACAGTAATAGATATAATCTAAATCGNTATACCATAAGAAATACACAATCGCTGCTTTGTCATGCATATTGGAGCTACATCGTTCGCAAGTNAAAAGTTACAGTTTTGCTATGTGATAAATCTTTTTACCTGGGAGATTATCATTCCTGTCGGTAATTACCGCTCATTAGTGATTCTCACCGAAGGCTCACAAGCATAAAAAATTCAAAAGCTCCCATAATATACCGATACTCGGGGTGAACACGAGCCTGCTGATTTGTCGCCATACANATTGTANATGGATCGTAACTTCAAATAAACTTCAAATAAATTTCAGAATTTGAAAATTCCGTATTTAGTCGTTTTCACATTTTCAAATCGAGATCTATATGAGACTTCATACGAAAAATATCGGCAGTTGGCAATTTGAAAAGAATAAGGTGGCGAATTCGGTTTTGCAGGCGCATTTATCAGAGATACGATACGGGTGACTCACAATTCGTAAATCTCTAATACCACAAAATCCCACTTAGATATTGCAAGNTCTGTATAATTTAATTGCATATTTAGTTTTTATTTCGTCTGCATTCAAATGTGCTAANGGAACTCCGGNNANAACAAAGATTTCATTTCAGTAAATTAGCGATATTTTGTGGCAGTGAGCACTACGCAGNGTCACTCAGTGAAATTTCCGGNCTNGAAAACTNATCTTTTCACGCTATGATTTTGCGAGCATTGCGGTAAAAAATAATCACTCTNCGCGATTTCCACCCAAAGTATANGCTGGTGCATGNCTATTATTATTACCTNNGTCCATTTTTGTTACTCTATGTGTAGGTCATNTGGNNTCGGTTGGCGCATTATTCTGTCTATATCTGACGATAATCACGTGATAAGTACGACGGTCGGACTGACCGATCGGNCCCATGGATCATANGTGTCACACCANCANTGTTTCCGAGGAAAGTTAGCAAATTACTACAGCAATAATTTACTTAGCTGATTGCATACGTTGAAACTGTTCCAACATTTTTATCTGCGTTAAACGGTATTCATTTTTATCGTATAATAAACTTCGGTGAATAACAATAATGACTACGACGTGCTTTGATTCTTCGCGTTGTAGAAACTTCGTTTCAGTGACGAAGACTACGCTGTACCTTGCGACCTTNACTGTATCATCAGTTACAACTGAATGCAACGCGTGCTGCATGTTCATTAACTTATTGGAGCATGTACTTTCGTACGGAATACAAATTANAAATGCAGCGTTCTTATTGGGCGGTAGCATTTCCTGTAGGTGACAATTTATTTATAACATAATGATGAAGAATGTTATTAGCCCAATTTATATGGAAAATATAGGATGCTTTCTTATTATCGTGTACTTGTACTCGTTACGGAATATCGGATGAGCAACACGAGTAGGATTTCTCGAAAATTTCTGATGATTATTACAGAATCCCTAAAGTATCTCCATGAAAAAGAAGGAAATCCTACGCTGTCATCTCATGTTGAAAATGATTACCTATTTTCATGGAATCCTTTCTCGAAGCTACCTCAGGTTACAGACAACTTTTTCACGTGTTACNAGCTCAGGAAGTATAGC
Organism: Botryllus schlosseri; assembly: GCA_000444245.1. Classification (NCBI taxonomy): domain Eukaryota; kingdom Metazoa; phylum Chordata; class Ascidiacea; order Stolidobranchia; family Styelidae; genus Botryllus; species Botryllus schlosseri. The sequence continues at coordinate 4,371 of ATSW01106701.1, read as the reverse complement.
ATATATTTACCACCATACAATCGCGCACATAGCTGTTGATTCTGTTGAAACATATGATGAGAGGCATCCATTAAATGGCGGGGTTTCTATACTTTGGAACCGTCTTTTGGTAAGTGTCACTAGTTACGATAGCAGATACAGATCTATCAAGGACTCCATTTTGATAGTGNTCGCATCATAAACCTGTGTGATTCGACGATNCTTGCCGGTTATTCAAGCCGACTATTCCTTTTCTCAGTTTGGCAAATCCAGCTAACTAACTATATGCGTCAAGCGGTCAGCAATACTCCCTCAATATAGTGACACTCGTGACCAATGGATCAGTACGAGTAACATGCAACAAGCCTGGTCGNGNGCGAAATTTGATTTCATTCATATGTTATGNGTGGAAATTTGAAATCATAGAATTTTCGGTATCATGGAATGATAACATGTAATAAAATCTCGCATAATATGGTGTTCAAACCATGCAAGTTTGGCATATAGGCTACACAACACAGCATTCAGAAGTAACAATTGTTGGANACAAATGTGNCCACTGCAATCANATAGCTTNCATCATGTAAACATCAGCTATCAATTGCTTGATTGTAAAGGATAATATCTAAAATCGGAGCAAAACTGAATGGTATCTCCGTATTTGTGAGGCTAGGCGCTATGAATCGGCGAGCAGTNGAGTACCAGTTAGCTCGNNTCATCGCACCCTATGGAAAGCGACGTGCTCTAATTGATGTTACTGTGGTTGGTTACATCAGTGCGTNACGNGTGATGTGCTTGAGGATATCTTGCACGAAGTTTGATGCATNACAGCACTAGTGCAATTTGCATCNAATACCACGAAACAAAATCGGTATTTACAACTGTTACCTCATACCTTGCGAGATTAGTACCGGATGCAGTCATTGTGCTCCAGTGNCGTATCAGGTTGCTAACGGCGAACACGACACTACAATGTCAATATGTTACTTGGCACCTCATAGGTTGCATTGTAGATTGAATGAGCATTGTGNGGGATCTTCCATTTTGGTTACCATAGTTTAGTTATGTCTAGGTAATTGACTGCNTTTCTGATTCTGGTGACCATTTTTGCGTTGCCTAATAAAAAGATNACTATCTCTGATATTGCCCGTGANTGACTAACACACAGTTAGTAGCGTAAACACAGGCAGAGCATTCAGAGGTAAGCAAATTGGATTCCGAGTAGCCTATTACTGTAGGTAGATAGTGNAAGCCTGTGCTATATGGACATCACTGTCGCCGTCAACTCTCACAAACATATATATGGGCAATGGGCATTGGGCATGTTATGTCGATGGAATAAGTGGACTTGCATCCTGTGCGGTGTGCGCATCCGGAAACTGCNAAGTTATATTACTGGAATGACAAAAATCGACTAAGCTCAGTAGGAAGGTTCATCGATATAGCTGTAATCAATCTGTAAAGTACTTTTCTGTGGCGCGCGAACCTCACGCCGCAAAGNGATGTTAATGCTNTCTATGCAGCTTTTTCAGCGAANCACAANATCATAGATATCAGTATTTTATGCGATCAAATTTTCGATTGTTCTACTGTTTCCACGTTTTTCGTGAATTTANATAATTCCACATGTCATATCTTATATATTTATGTTTACTGCATAAATTTATTAGNGTCACCCTTGAGATGAACAAAATTCCAGTCCCTCTCGTAGGCTCGGTCAGAATCGAGCATAAAGCGTCGGTTTGATCACCCTCGCTACATCTTTATCAATGCAGTATGCATGCGCGTATAATAGCCTACTCACATGCTATAGCAGCTAGCGTATATTTTGTGGTAGAGATAAGTATGGCTGCACTGCTACATATCAATTACGTCAGTGCGCACCGCGCCACCATGATACCATCCCTCATTACGCCTTATAAAGATACAATTTAGAGTGGGTAATACATGTAATAACGTGCCATTAAACAAATAGTGATGATCGCGAGGCATTTTCCCTGTCGCAAAAGTCAGTTAATTACTTTTGACGGAAATAATCATGAAGCTGAATTCATTGGGAGACATTCAAGATGCCACTTCCTCAGATAAACTCAATCTCTAGCAATTTGCGGCTGTGTAGGTAGCAATCGAATGTTCTCATTTCATGGAAGAGATACATTCCTATTTGCTTATGGATGCAGCAAACTGTGAGTAAACTATAATCATCTTCAATTTGGCGTCGTTTTAGGGTCGTGTTTCTCCCAANGTTCTCTAAATACTACGATGAGGTGCCACAGATGATATACTTTCAAATATAAGCTCTAAAATGAATTGAATAGCTACAAATATTTCGTGTCAATATGTATAGGGCCTACCCATAACACAGCANTTTATGTATANNTCATGATAATCGTCACCCAGTGCTGGATTAACAATTGATAAACTAGCTAATGAGTTTCTATTTGCTCACAAAAGAACTTNGTGTCAGTCATTTTGGCGATTGATGACTCATCAATATTACTATACCATTATATGGGCTCTGGCTCGCCGGGTCCCTCAGTCCCAATAGATNATTACTATGAATTATCACAGGAAATAANCGTTTCCGTTTTTTTGCAGGTATGAAGTTTATCTGCTGAGGAATNAAGAAGATCTGTGCAATCGAATAATAATGGTCAGCTATCTGCGAAAAAATATAATTATTGGTTTCGTAAACAATATAGCTTCCTTGGAGGAGCATAACTTGTAATCTGGAGCACTGGCGTTCGTCGAAGGTATTTACAGTCTCGATAATGACCTGATTGTAGGAAATATCCTGACAGCAACTATATCTTTCTCATGAAGAAACAATGTCATTTCAACCGACTAAGATGAAAAGTATGAACAACGGGTTGCTGAATATAATTGCTTAATAGATAGTACAGTGAACGATAATCGTATCTATCGAATGCGCGCTGACAAACCATAACAACCCATTTCAAGCTGTCTAATATTTCATCGAATATACATACCGTATAATACCGAATATAATACCACTGTATGCTCGTGAGATTTTCCGAATCAAATAAAATGGCGACGTTGGTGATACAACAATGAGAGTAAAATTTTGTTTCTCGCCATAAATTACGTCATAGTGTTACATCCAACTCGTCAACACCAGCCGTGGCATTGGGAATATACCTGCAATTGTGACCGCTGATCAGACACATTTTCCTATTCAACCGCTAAATTTACTGTCTGTGTTTTGGAGGATATACCAACTCTGAATTTGCGCGGGGCTGATATTTTGGAGGTTAATTCATTTTGAGCTCCCANGGAAACATATATAGTATTTTGCGTATTATGTCAAAGTAAAACGTATCAAGCCTTCGTCAAGCAGAACATTCACGATCATTTTAGCTTAACTTTGATAACGCCATTNAATTAGTGCCATACCTACGATAATATAATTTGAAAGCGCCAGACGCTTCTGCTGTCATCGTATCGACTCTTATCCTCGATGTTTCATTCCGAAACGAAGTAGCGAACAAGAAAGCACAAAAACCAGACATTCAGCCTCACCAAATCACAGAAATCGCCTAAAAGCAGTAAAACTCGAAAGCGATGCCGCCCTAATCGATTATTATTTTTCGGCAACGTATGTTTCATATCTTGGCTGACGAAATATTTTACGACTTCCATTTTCCTCTGCGCATAATGGATAATTAAATGTTGAAAGGATGCCGACAACTGTATACCATTGTTAAAAGAAACCATTAGTAACAAACATCAATGCGGATCTGGAACTTGTCACTTCGCAAATACTTGAAGACTGTCGCAGCTAAGAGTGCGTAGCCCGTGAAAGATTTTACTGCGTCCCGTATAAATCGAAGTTTCGTAAAACTGCGGAAACCTATACAGGAATTAATGCTTCCTTGAAATGATTTGAACACAAAAACCTGCATCACCCAATAATATCACTACGTCCCCTTGCACTGTTACCTAAAGTTGCCAAAAAGTGACTCTTTTGAANAATCTTTAATAGTNGCTGCATGGGGGCCTCTGGTAAAAACCGTGGTTTGAACACCGTGTATCAACATATTGTAGGCCTACGTGCCGATTTAGACGGGNGAATTTCCATTTTTAACAATNAGTCGCGCTCGTCGTCCGCCGTCGTTCTGCACAGTAGCTAAATATCAAGCTTTTCCACACAGAAGTATGGACTATTTGTTTGGTAAAAATGAACAAATAACAATTNGTNAAGAACCACGATTGATATCATAATATGGCCAGAGCGGAAGAGATAAACGTTTTTAGTCAGCCGGCGCGGAATAGTGAAAGCTGTCGCATCTCTGGACCAGCCGCATCGCCGCGACTATAGGGTTGGGTTTAAAACAAAAATCAATTTAAAACAAGACCCTTGTTTAAAACATG
>ATSW01106690.1:0-10114 GCA_000444245.1 Botryllus schlosseri | reverse complement strand
TGCCGCTTCGAATCGCCCAGCGGGGTCGAAGTGTTGAAGGTTTACCGAGGACCCTCCTCAGTAGTTACGAAAGCCGGAATCAGGTCGTGCAATAGATTTCGACGGTTCGGGAATCATAAAACTAAAATTGCTTATTGACTATGCACTGCCCGCGTATTGTTTCGCTCCTAAATGTCACCTAAAGCGGCTCCAGACGATACAGAATACTACGCTACGGATATGCCCAGTCTGCGTCTTACAAGCAGCGTGTGGCGAAATGCCCCTCTGCATACGGCACAAGTATCTGAGCATGAACTACCGATGCCAATTACTTGGACAAGAACCGTCTCGACATCCTTGTCTTAACGTAGTAGAATACTCGTGGCATGAAATATACTGCATCACAAAACCGAATTTTAAAACTTTTACCACCATTTCACGATCGCATATTCTCGACAGCGTGATTGTTGAGACACAACAGTGGTTAACCACACCACCATGGACAATGCCGATCCCCGTCGCAGACCTGGATCTAACTAAATACAATTCGAAATGCGAAATACTGGAAAATATCAAATCCATATGGCTAGATTTTATATTTCAACGATATGGGGGCAGTGTGGCAATCTACACAGACGGCTGAGAAAATTCCGATGGCGCTGGTTACGGAGTATACATTCCGGTACATGATATCGCAATCTCGTACCTGCTCACCGATATCATCAGCCTTTACAATGGAATTGAAGGCGATGCAGCATGCATTATTTTGGATACTCGACCACTGCACCCGAAACCACACTTACGTCATCTTCTCAGATTGCCTATCCGCATTAACGACGGTTTCTAGACCTCTGTACCGACCATCAAATATCGTGATTGTATCCATATTGGAGATATTTAAACATACATTCATGATACCGGTATCATTGTTGATTTTTCTTGGGTCCCAGGACATGCGGGAATTCCAGGTAACAAAAAAACTGACGAATTAGCCCGAGTAGGCTCGTCAACGCAAGATCAATCGGGCCAAACTCCAATCAATCGAGCCAGCTTCAAGGACATAAATGGCGAAAAGTACCACTCATATTTGTAATAATAATAACAATAATAATGCGGAGAGCAGCGTAGTGGTACTCTCCACTACTGCAACACCCATGGGTTGCCGCTTCGAATCGCCCAGCGGGGTCGAAGTGTTGAAGGTTTACCGAGGCCTCTCATCAGTAGTTACGAAAGCCGGAATCGGGCCGTGCAATAGATTTCGACGGTTCGGGAATCATAAAACTAAAATTACCGACCAGAGGAGAGTCGAAGCACCATGATTACTAACAACAACTATATAGCCTCCTTACTTAAATCTAAGGTTATAATCCGAGCAACAACAACCATCCCTTCAAATTCGTTCACACGTCATTATAATTTCAAATAATAAATTTCATCATAATAGCCTGTTATAAATAAAGAACGGTCACTGAAGCTTTCAGAGTAGCATAATCTTGAAAGTGAATTAGATCGATTTGAGAATTCTCCAGGTTGGCCAGCGTGTATCAGGCAATTCTACCTTTCAAATATTCCCATTCGGCCCACGAGTCAAAAGGTTGCGGACCCCTGAAGTTCGGTATTGGCGAGTTCAAACTGGTGTATACATAATCTGGCTGGGTTAATGTTCCGTCGTTAGAGATTAGTTCAAATTCAGAACAATTAGTCGTTCGGTCACTGTCTGAGATGTTACGATGAATCATTCATTGACCCGGTTTCCTATGCTTGTGTACAGCGGGAAGTATTATCCGACATTGCATACCATCGGGTGGATATCAAGTTTGAGCAGATAAGTCTTAAAAATGCCTTTGAAATATGAACCTAATTCTGCGTTATCTAGACCGTAAACGGTCATCGGATAAGCTGCCACTACTACCTGCATGTGGCAGTGGTTGCAGGGTGCCGAACTCAAGCATATTCTATCAATATTTCGGCCTATGCCATATGTGCATTTTTGGAGCATCACTGAGCTATTCATTCAGTTTATTGGCATTTTATTCAGTCAAACCATCACAAAACAGTGATATTATTAATGGATAGGAAGGGGGTGAACTCGGTCAGTCAAACAACCAGAGAATCGGTACGACACGGTATAATGAGCTCGGTCGTAATTTGTACCGTACAGGGACGATAGTGCAAAAATTTTTACCGGGAAAATTTTAGAACCATTGTGGCAACTTTATCCTGTCATGCAATACAAATTTGGGTTCGCCGATATCACTGGCCGGTGCGTAATCGCAGGGCATCATAAAATGCAGAAGACATATTTAGGTTCCATCAACGCCTCGAAGCGTAGTAGCAGCGTAGCGGGCCCACTTATCTTGGCTAAGTATGATTATATTGATGGTATTCAGCAAACATCACATATCTCATTGAAGAAATGACATCGATTCATCGAAATAGGGACACGCGATGAACTAACACACTACAGAACTCAACTCATAGTCTCATCTCCGAGTATTACATGCGATGACTTGATCAAAATGCCAATAAAGATCTTCCTTGTTATGAACAACCTTTTACAAGGCTATTCAAAGGAGTTTTCTAGATTCGAAGCAATATGTATGACAAAAGTACAATGCCGTACGATGAAAATATCGCCATTCCAGTACTGTACTATACTTTTGCAAAAATATTGTATAGGCCTACCGTCATTTGGTACCGTACCATACCGTAATTGCCCAATTGGGTGCAAACATCCATTTTGACCTAAAGATAGTGATAAAAATTAAGGGAAACGTCTGCAATGAACGGAAAATATACGAAACTATAGCTCGAAATTGACGAAGCGCTGAAAAAGAAGAAGTATGTGTTTCAGGCTGAGCACGAGGTAAGGCAAACTCGGCGTGCCAAAAATTCGATCCGGTAGTCCGAAGACGCTGCAGGCCAGTATATTTCTCAGTAGAAACTGCTTGAATTTGCACTTGACCTTACATCACAATATACAATGATTTATCATGATCATTATGAATAATTCCGAAATGTTACTTTTGTTTACGCTAATGGGCGATTTACCATGCTTCTCACCACAAAATTATTTTCCGAAAAGCGCGGATGTGACATTGCGGTAAGGTAACGCCGGCATATACGCGAATTCATATACAAAGGTATGGGAGCTGTTTATGAAATATGAACTTAGGTTTGTACGATTGGTAGGAAATCTGACAAAATAAATTGGTATAAAAGTATGATTCATCGGTTTGCATACCAAGTAAGCTAGTTGCTAGTAGAATATAGTGATCTTCCTTAAATAATTCCAAGCAGGGGGTAGGCTATCTATACAATAATTGTGCTTTTTTCCCAAAACTTCCCTATTAGAGCTGAAGTACTTACTTACATTACATTTTTTTCGGAATTTGTGATTATAATCGCTGAAGAGATTGGTGCGTATTATTGTTAACAACGAGAAAAAAGAAATAGTGACGCTCTTTACATTAAAGCCTTTTGCGTCACCCCCTCGTATGCATTTTACAATTAGACAAACATATCATTGATGCTAAAACCCCAGTAATCCTTGAATCATATAATTATTAGCGACGGAATAATTTAGCAATAATTTTAATTCGATATTGATCCATACTAAACAATTTTGATCAATAAACAACGCTTATACTATTAACCGGTGTGCACAGTTGCCCACGTGCGTAAGAGTCCGTCAGATCTGCTCCTATGGATGCGTTAATTTCGGGGGTTTAATTTTGGTTAGGTAACGCTGCTAATTGGATAGCAGGTCTCTGGTTACAGATACGTTGTTGACTCCGCGGTTACGATACGTGATGTAAAGACTAGCGTAACGATCACTTCGGATAATCTGCTACCGCGTTGCCTTCCCATTTGCTGCTCATTTGAATAGTCGTGGGAAAGAATGAGCGAGATATTGTTGAACAATCTGCTTACTTGCTTGTTTTTTTATCGCTTTACAATGAAAGATATATATGTAACGTGGCCGTAAACCACGTCAACGTCATCCTCACGATATATTTCGCACGCGAGAAGGCGCTTAAACGAATGATGTAATGTGAGGGTGTGGGAACAAAATGTTTTATTCTGTAACATGTACACCGTACACTGTACAGTGCACATTGTACAACAATGCACATTGTATATTGTACAGCCCAAGCTTAAAGAGGTAGCGAACAAATGCAACTGCTGTTCCGATGTTTATTCTCATATATGGACGACCTTACGAATCAGATTCGAATCGCTTTCGACACGGAATGATTCGGACGGATCGGACATTCGATTTTCCAACCATGTGATTCGAGCGTAGTGTGGATATATTGTGTTTCTCATTGAGCCAAGCGGATTTCATTGCCAGCTGACATGCGCTGGTCGATCACGTGATGGAAGATCTTGCTTGAAGCAATGGCGCGTGCAATCATACATATTACAATGATGCTCACAATGCGTGTGCTCATTCAACATTAAGGTAATCTGAAGTAATACTGAAGAACAAATTAAAACAGAGACAGTGAATTAGTTGTGACTTTCTTTTCCTAGACTTGTGACAATTATAAAGTGATCGATGCAAAGTATATCTATAAACGCCTATTGTAATGATAGTCGATTGTGAATTGTCTCGATTATTTGGTTGTGGGTGCAAATGACGTGTAGGTTATAAGAAAATAAGGGACTCAGGAAGCACAGCGGATGTCATTATCAAACATCTCGTTTCCATGGCAAGAATCATGCGGTGTGGCGAATGATTTTCACAACGCTGACATCGCAAACCCCTTTAGAAAATTAGATTTGTGGTCCTATACAGTCCGCGTGAGTTTAACACATCTGAAACGTACGGACGGCAAGAATTTGGAGCTTGGAAAAAACTGGAGATGCCCAATACCCATCATGCGAACTGCAGTAAGTAACAGTATTGTGATCAAGTCACTACCTTGAGTCACAAGTCATCTCGAGTCACTGCACATTTTGACTCGAGTCAAGTCACGAGTCAGGTCATGAGTCAAGTCAAGTTGAATTTTCAAAGTACGAGACATGATTCAAAGTCATTGCATTTTGTTAAATGCTTTAAATACTGATGGAGTCACCATTTATTCTGAATCGAGGAACGAATAAAGAGTTGATACACAAAAAGGCGCTGTATCGCTCACGAATACGTAGAACTGCTAAACTACGCACGGCGGTATAGCTCTAGTCTAGATTTATCAGACAGATACAGGATAACAATAGTGGCGAGATAGCGTAGGTGTATAATTCACAGCTACAACACCAGTGGCTTGTGATTTCGAGTCCGACCGAGGTCGAGTCCATAATTCCTACTCAAGTGTCGGAGGTTTATCTAGGCTCCTCCCCGCCATATCATTCGTGCAAGCGGTGTCTTACAAAAGTTAAAAAGTGAGCCGTGCTAGAAGTCAGCAGTTACGGAATCAAAAATAACGAATATCGACCTGGTGTAAATTACCCTAGTAGTCGACAAACACTAGGGATGATGTGAACGTGAGGTTCACGTTCGAGTTCTGTGTGTGAACCTCGGAAATTTAGATGTTCGACTTCAAAACAGAACCCTGGCAGGTTCTGCACTGTGAACCTTTTTCATATATTACAATTTTCAATTCATTTTAACATCTTTGGTTCAAATTTATTGTATATCAACTGCGGGCTACTCTATATGCATGGCACTGGCAGCATTAAAAATCAACACTAAACGAGCATGCACCTTGACAATCTCATAAGTTTTACTTGCTTTGTTACAAAAGTTTGCTCGAAATATACAGCTTTCCGTTTGTGAATATTTAGTGACTCTCTGCTGTGAGCTAGACCCACAATCACACAGCCTCACGAGCGAAATACGTAGTCAGCGAATGATGCTTATTCAACCAATCAATGAGATTGATATCGTTTTCTGATGTTAAAATGTAGCAGGCGCACGGGGTCTGGTCTGGCCTAGACCGTTAAGGCGTAAGCTTATATTCCCTGGTAAGTCTTCGTCGAAATTGTTGGCAAAGCGATGGAAGATATTGATTTTATGAGAGTATATTATATCCTTTGATTGCCTCAGTTGATACAGCGACATTTAAAACGCCAATATGTACTTCAGCATTGTGAAATTATGTGACCCGAGTCGTCGCTAGGTATCGCGTACATTAATATAGGCTATCACTTCATTGAAAGATAGGGTTGGAGTTAGCAATATGACGTCACATGACGTTATGAGGTTCACGTTCGCGTTCACACAGAACCTTTTAAAAAGGTTCTCGTTCACACGAACCTGAACCTTTCAGAGGTTCTCACCATCCCTAACAAACACCATAGATACCACAAACAACAACAGGTACCCTATTAGCGATCAATTTATTTGTGATATAACAACGGAGGCTCGGTAAAACGCACACCCATTGAGTGATTGAATAGCAGTCCGATCTTATACAAAATATAGCGATTTAGTCGACATCGGTTACTTGATGACTTGAAATTGACCCGTAAATTTGGCTTCGAATCAATCTGCATTTCTGAAGCGTCGAGTCAAGTCCAATTCAAGTCATTTTNNCAAAGTGACTCGAGTCAAGTCAAGTCACACGAAAAAGGTGACTCGAGTCATCCCAACATTGGTAATTGATGGTGTAAAAATCAATATTTCCACTCACCGCAAAAGTTCCACACAGATTTACCATAGGATTAAAAATCGGGCAACTACAAATAGTACAAATGATTGCTACAAAGCAAGCCTAGCACCTCTCCAAGACGTCTTAATGTGACTCAAACTCAAATGTTGCTCAGGCCTGAATCCATTATAAAGTCGCCGTCTTGAATAGCTACGTAACTGCGGCCACTGCAGTGAGTTAATTACTACTCAACACAAGAGCTAGGCTGAATTTGTCGGTTAATATTTGATGCAGAACAGCGGTCGCGAGTCGCATGCGGCTCTTTAATAAATTTGCTGATACTCTTTGAATAGCTTTAAAGCAAAATAACTGAATAAGTTCTGGGAAAAATATGAATTATTATGACGTCACAATTGTGTATATTGCCTTATGACAATAATAACAATGAACATAGAGCAAGGAAAACTTCATCGAACAGGCTGTTATTAAGTAGTGAAATGCAAAATTTTAAAACACAAATTATAAAAAAAATCTTGACGTGATTGAAAAAAGCGACTTCTTATTCGTAATCAGCGTAAGCAAATTATGTTTGAAATCACCATTTTATCCAAAAAATAAAAGTCATGTCGGCCATTGTTATTATTATCATGAAACTACGACGACAGTGGCGCTTATTGCCTGTTCGGGTGTTGTGCGCCACGAAAATGCATTTGATCAAGTTCTTCGATTTCTGTTTAGAGGACGGAATTTCATGCTCACGTACTCCCACTCTCCATTCACTCTTGCGTTCTTGCTTCCACTTTCGGGTCTCTGATACCGACTTTGGAGATCGTCTCACTCTTCCTCTGGACTTTTCGAGACCTGTGTGACCAACGGGATTGCCGATGAGGAGCCCAGATACACCTCCGACACTTAGAACCAGCAACCCTTAGTATAGTGATGGTGTCGCTCAGCCAGATGTGGTCAAAGTAGTCAGGAAAGCTACGCAAGTAGAAGTAGTAGTAGCGACGANAAAATCTACTCAAGTACGAGTAGAAGTACTTCTTCCATAAGCAACCTTAAACTGCTTGAAGTAGAAGTAGAATTGACTGGATTTAAATCAACTCAAGTAAGTAAGTAGTTGTGAAAACGATCGTAATTCGTTCATATGGATTGTCAAAAGGTGCAAATTGAGCTATGCGAAAGATGCCGAGCTTGATTCATATTGATGCATACCAGGAGGTGTCCAATTTTCGACAGCATAAGCATTCGTCCGCATCATGGGATGAAAATGATAGTATTGATATGAAAATGCAATACTAATCCTCTGTTTACTCGCGCCCTCCCCCATATTATAAGGCCTGTACTTTAGTCGAAGAGCAATACAGAGAAGTTGTATAGGATACGGTGTAAACACTTTGCGCGATTAGTAAACGTTAATAAAAAATATGCTGGANCGTAAAAATGCCATANTGTGTAGCTTTACTTCCNGAANTTAAAGGCCTTACTACACTTAATTTTATGCTTCAACATGTATGTTATCCAGACAAAAGAACTGATANTAATTAGANCTCAAAGTATATGATACTGGGAGTTGAAAGTGAAGTGTAAATACTACTTCTAAAAGCGAAGCATGTATTTCATGTCTTTAGTCCAGAAATTTTCGAAGGTTGGTATGCTAAAACAGCTCTAAAACTAAAAANAAGTCAAAGTCCACTTTCCCAGATTAGGACACGCCACGGACTGGTAGATTACGATATAATAAGTAAATTCTAGATTGCGACATTTCAGTTTCAAACGTTATGAGCCATAATATTATATACTGTGATGAAATATTTGATATGTCGAAGGGCGACAATGCGGTGTGAACGGAACCCCGCGACGAAAATTCTGGGCTTTACTCAAATTTTATGAAAATTAAGTGTTGATGCTCCGTGAAAACAGCCCCAAAATTCCTCGGCTATGTTCCTGTTTGGAGGATTAAACTACTTCTGTCACTTGACACACTGAAAATAGCGAAAAGTAAGTAAGTAGATCACAAAATATTACCAAGTAGAGCGAAAATCAGATCTACTTGAATAAGTACCAGAAGTAGAGACAAACTACTTAAGTACTTCGAAAAAGTACAAGTACTTCGTCACTGACCACCTCTGCGCTCAGCACACAGCTCCACTCGGCTCACAGTTTCTTGGAAATAAATACATCTCAATCAAACGTCTTGTTAGTATAAGCAACTAGCTCGAAACGCGAAAAAAGAGGACATTCTGGGCATTTTGAACGTCTTCAAATGACAATTCACTTTCTGTAAGAAAAGAGATCGAAGCTTCCTAAAAGAGGTCATAAGGTAAGCATATTCAAAAAGCTTTGGAAATTATGTGAGCGTTAGCAATTCGGATCATATAAATCACAGTTGGCAATCATTTCTGCTGTACGGAGGGGTTTGAAAGTGCATTTGCTGCGCCTGTTGATCTTCAGGAAACACAATTATTCAACATTAGAAAACAATAACCTGCGCCAACAATTACCAAACGAGAAGTGCGGCGTCGACAATGCGCCCGTACGCCATGTTACTATGCAGCAAAAGATCCCGCCATTTCACATTCAACCAAGTACGCGACCTCGGCTTAGTGCCATACGAGATTTCGCAAATCAAGCTATCAAAGTAAAGTCAACCACTGTAGTTCTGAACCTTGAATGAACTTGCAGAAGTATGAACTTTTTACGGACCAGTAAACAACTCCTCACTCAGGAGGTTTCGGACCAGTGACCATTGACCAATGATCCAGATCGCCCATTTATGAGTCTCGATGTTTATTGTCTTTGGCCTTATAGGGGGCCATTGGCTAGTGGCTAATCCTAGTTTCAGCATGTTCTAAACGCATGGATATGAAATAAGGGTTAGATCAGTGTCTCCCAAACTTTTTTACACAACCCCCCAATTCCTAATATCGATGAAAAGTTTTTAATTGTTTTTTATTAGTTTATTGCTCACACAAACGGCATTGGCGCTTATGGCCTTTTTATGTTGACATAATGCATAGGCAACACGGTGCGCGTAATTTCAAAGTCACAACTCTGTGAAAATCCAAGTACAGACACTATCAAGAAATAAAATCGTGCAAGCCAATTTTCTTTCAAATGCCATTGAACTTCATTGTAGTGCATAAAGTACTTCAAAATAATCATTCTTGTTGTACAGGCGTTTATGGATAATGTACAACAGTCCTGGCTGGCTATCAATTCCGTTGATTATGATTGATTGGTTTTAAAAACTCAATATTGCATGCCAATGAATTGATGGCAATTTCGGATTGAATGTACTTTGTACAACAGCGAACGACGTGACCACATTTTCACATATATTATCTTAGTGCACTAATATATGTTAATTATTAGATTTCCCGCCATGGTTTTTGTAGTGCATAGTGCCCCCTTTTCATCTTAGCGCCCCTAGCCCAATCGCCCAGCCTGTGGCTCGCGTTCCCTTAGAGGTCGCCAAAGTCCTCAGGGGGGCGCTGTCGGCCACTTTTCGATTTTGAAAGCACTGGGTTAGGTTAGAT
>ATSW01106675.1:0-11036 GCA_000444245.1 Botryllus schlosseri | reverse complement strand
GGATTTCATCAATAATTTTTTTTCTTGCGCACGTAACGTGCTGGTCTTCTGCATCAGTTCCTGGGTTTGTTCTTTCGTGGATTTCAGACGCTGTGTCATGTCCTTGCAACATTCCGACATGTCTTGAACGTCGACGTGTATGCTGTCTAGCTCATGAATGACTTGTGTGAAAGAGTCCAGAAATTTTTGATTAATGGCGAGGCTTTTTCTTTCAATGTCTCCGCGCAGGTTGCGGCGCGTTCTGAGGTTGTTGTCTGTGAAAAAGGTGGATACTGCTTTCAAGGCTTCGAGCATATCCTTGTCGTTGTCTAAACGAGTCTCCAAGATTTTGCTCAGTTTCCTCGAAAGCGGATTGTTCTGCTGTTGTAGAACGCTGTGACTGTCAGTATCAGTCATCTTGCAGGTATACGTGGTCGTGAGAGATGAAAGTCCGATAACCCAAATATCAGTCGGTAAACCAGCTCCGCTCTTCAGCATTATTTATATTATTTACTGAACATGGCTGCAAAATAAATACACCGAAGAGTGCTACGCATCGTTGCACATTACACGCAGGCGGAATTATTCTCGACAGCGAAGTCAATGATATTCGGAAAATCCGCCAATAAAGAAATGATAATGGTACGTTCGTTTATTAATATTTTTATCAATTCAAAGATCCACAAATGAAAGGATAGTAAATAGTCCAAGCAATTTGGAATAGCCTAGTTTTACAATCAGACCCCCACCATGGCCCAGAAACCGGCCGTTATGACACCGATTTTAAAAATATTTATGATATTGTTCAATTCGCACTCTAATGTAAATATAACCGATCACGTCGTATTCGATATTCATAAAGCTAATGTAACCACAACCATCGTCATTTATCATATTTTTCCGATTGAAAATAGCCTATACCACAATAATTTTGATACATTGAAAAAAGAGAACGAACGTTCCTACTGTATAATCGTAGTTGTAAATTGCTATGGTGTCATCATAGTCGTTTACAGCAGCAGTACTTTTAACAACTCTGGTTTAATACATCGCATCAACTATAGAGACTGTTGCCTACATTCGACATCTTTATAGCAACCGTGATGATCGTCAGATTATATTTTATACGACACGACGCACAGTATGCGATACACAAGACGCAATGAGACGTAATGCGAACAGAAAGATGACTATAAACGACCAGTTGCGGTCTCTTAAATCTGGCATCCACCTCGGCCTGGTGCCCGATGTCACTGTTTCGATGTTGATATTTATTCGGCTTTAGTTCAGGGGTGTCAAACATACGGCCCGCGGGCCGCATCCGTCCCGGCAGACGATTTCATCCGGCCCGCGAAGCAATTCTGAGTATCTCGAAAAATTCCTCTATTTTACAGTACATTTCTAACAAATGGTGATATTTTTTTCACGAAATAGGCTACTTCCGTGTCCAATGTCTATAGGCCTCATAACCACTAGACCACGGCACGTGGTCTCACTCTGGTTAACACGTACTAGAAACAAGTTGGTGAAATTGACAACCAAGTGCAAGTGCAAGTTTATTCATAAAATTTCATCACTTCAAAACATCACAAGACAGCAATACAATGAATGATAGGAAGATGCCGAAACTACTAGGAGTATATAGTCTTAAGATCAGACACCCACCTAGGCCTAGGCGATGTGGAGGCATGCACACTGAATGAAAGTAAAAGAAGGTATATAGTTGCAAGTGGCGGAAGGCGAGATCGATATATGTCAGGTCGTGGTCCTGTAAATGGCGAGGGCTGACTTGTATTCACTCAGCAGAAATTGCTTGTATTTCGACTTGAATGTGGACATGCTCGACAGATGTCGGATAGCCGGTGAGATACTGGTCCACACTTCCGGTCCGGCATATTTGATAGAGCGATGATCTTTTTTGGCAACCATATGATAGTTGGATAACGTGGACGCGCGTGTGTCGTAGGGGAGATGTGGTACCGATGGATCAAAAATTGGAAAATGATCGCTGGCCCCAAAATGTTCCGCCGGAAACAGCAGATCTCTTGCTGGCTCAGCACTCTGATACAAGCTCTACCTATCGCGCACATATACATGAATATCCGTCTTTTCAAAAAATATTTATGGATGTTCAAAATTTGTTGCTCGAACGTATCATCGGTCCTCACCCGGTGGGTCCAATGGCACACGACCCGGGGACCTATGACACATATACCCTAAAAAAGTCAGATGTGACAACTTTTCTTGCTCAGTATTATAATCTAAGCTACAGCACGCCAAAGAAGAATGTTTGGTCACAAATGTCAAAAAATAGAACAAATAATTACTCAAATGTTGTCATAAAATCACGTTTGGATTTAGATTCGAACTTATAAATTTGAGGGTACATACATATTCCCGAAAATCGACAGTGTGACTTCCAAATATTTCGTTATAGCGATAAAACATCATATGCAATTATTAGATAAATATTTTCTGTTCGTAGGCATGTTTCATTTGTTTCGTGATTAGTATGCTTGATTATTTTGCTTGATTTGGCTATTGTATCATCGGTCCCCACCCTACGAATTTTATACACGAATCGAAAAAAGTCCACTCAAGGAAAGTACTGTAAACAACAATAGTTGCCATTATATAGCCTGATACAAGCCCTACACTTCACAATAAAAACGATTGCTGGTTTGTTCGTGTTGAAGGTTACAAAGAAAAATGTATATGTCGATCTAAATTTAGTTTAGACCCCCCAAAACAAAAATTATCTGTGAGAGACCCCATAGCTCGCGCACGTCGAATTTTTTTGTATGTGAGGAAAGATTTTGCCAGCATGCAATTGTAGACAAGTTCACGGAGTGTAATCATGGAATTATCATAGAGAATTTTCAAAGTATTTTCGGTCCCAGTGATCCATCGGTACCACATCTCCCCTACTTAATTTTCCTATATCCGGCCCGCCGACTGGAGATGTTGCTCGCCCCTGGTGTATACTGTACAGTACATTGTTATATTATATTTTACGGAAATACAGAGTTGGAAATCTTGGAATTGGAAATTCGCGTTCACATGGAACCTTTCAAAAAGGCTCGAGTTCACACGAACAAGAACCTTTCAGGGGGCCCACACCATCACTATCACTATCAGGTACTCGCTATTGCCCGGCCCTATACTTATGCGCTCTCCTCTCTCAATTCAACCAGTGACAAATGGAAATATCAAGCTACAGTTGAACGAAGGGGCATGTGGATATATTTCGAACTAAATGCCTCATCGGCGCATCGCAGGTAGACCACATCATCCTCGACACTGTCTTTCATGACCAAACTGTAATTTAGTTCATTCATTGATAGCAAGCGCACAGCACAGACAATACACTCGTCATTACGCCGCGAGTTATATTTTCCTTGTCAAATAGGTCAATCGAAATCCTTCAATTGTCACCATTTCCTTATTCCACAAAGCACCACTACTCAATCCTATACGCAATAGATGTTGTATGTAAAAACAAGCATTGAAAAAATCTATAAAGTGAGCGTGCACTGTAAAAAAAAATTACCTTGATTTACCGCGAAATGTTTGGAAGCACGGTAGCCAGACATTTCGTGGTAATGTAACATTGCCGTTAGTCAATGTAAATTTAACTTACACTCGTCCGGTAATCTCACTTTACATGCCAGACTGTAATGTTACAGTCACCTCCAGTATATCCAATCTACATGTTCTCCTGTACATTTGCGACCGAGACTGTAATTTTACCGCCTACCTACATACATGCTGTCCCTGTAAATCAGGATTACATACCATACCTATCGCAAAACAACGCGATGCTAAAATATCGCAAAAGTTTCTTCACACTCCCAAAGCGACATTGGAACAAACTTTATATTCATTCATGATTCACGATGAAATGGTTATCGATGGAAAAGAATTGCGACTGGAAGTCTAATTCTTTTTTAGGAGACATGCAGTGACACGAGTGGTCTCAAGAAAACGTGAATTAATTCCACCACCGTCCAAACTTCCAATTGTTTCTTTTTCTCGTTCTCATTCTTTCTGTGTAAGTAGTATCTTGCAGTTCACTAAAAAGAATTCATGCGTAAGTCGCTATATTAAGCAAAGTTCCTAACCTAGGTACGTGACATTATAAAGACTAAGACAAATAGGCTAACAAAAATATAACATGTTTTGAAGTACCGGTACTGGCACATTGTATGATGACGACTCCGCCTTTTACATGATATAGCAGAGATTCATGACTTACTTTATCTACGTATTGAAGCTAAAGGTTCCTCATTTGAGGTGGCATGTGTGGGCAGTGTAGCAAACAAATCCAACAGTGGATGAAAACATCTCTATGCTATGGCCCAAAAATGATATTACCAAGCCAACAGTCTCAACTCCTCCGCGGCGGAGTATGTGGTCACTATATAAGTCGACATATATCCCAAAATAGAACAGAGAATGCGGCGAATGAAATATTTCAATCATGAAATCAAAGTCATCAAAGGCTGGTGTGCAGAGTCAGATGTTCACGGTAACAAATATTACGTAGTACTGTACCTTTTACGATCCCATTCAGCATTCCTAGGAATCTTCAACGATCGTGTCCACTTTCTTCAAGCACAAGCTTCGCTCCACCCTTTGCTCAAATCTCAATAATGGCCAGACGACACTCGAACGATTTCGAAATAAGTGGTATTCATCCGCTGACATATGCCACCAACAATATTTACTGGCCACGCTATAATGTTTGATCAAGGTCGTTATTTCCATACAGAAACATTTATCATTACATATAGTCCATTTTTTTCAGCTAATTTCGTATAAATTGATGCTTATTGCATGTGTTGTTCACTACTTACTGTACTTACTTAACCAGACGCTGCTTGTGATGTCACAGTTGTGCGTTGGTTGTTTACTACGAATCTCAGAATAAGCAGTAACGCGTAACGTTAACCTAGTGTACCTTATTACAGGTCGCCTTGTCCGCCATTAACAATGGTCAGCTGAGCATGCGGTGCTGATATTTCTAGTTTCCCGAACAATCGTATACATCCTAAACTGATTTTTTTTAACTTATCAGCCTTATCCGTGACAACAAATGTAACCAGCGAGACCGGCCGTATAGCCATAGCCTTATAATATAATATAATGGCTATGGTGTATCACATTAGCTACGATTGTCAGTTGTTTCTTGTAGCCTACTATGTAGGTCTACTATACTTAAATTGGTACTAGGGCCAACAATTTCCGTATGACAGACCCCATAGTCTCGCGAACGAGGTTGAATCAGGTCAAATCACCTGCAGCGATTTTGAAGCTAATCAATTTTGCCAATAGCCTGGTAAACTGCAGTAACGAGTAACTGTCAGTAATTTTGCGAAGAAATTTTGGTAACTTACTTCACAGCTAAATTAAGGTAATATTGCATATCAAAATGTAAAATTACAAGCTACGCCCAGTAATAGGCTGCGACCGGTAATTCGTTGCAAAATTTACAGAGATTTCCCAGTAAATCTACCAGATTTTTTACAGTGTGGTGTCATTTTATTATAGAGTGTTTTGTGAGTAAGTATTTTAATGCGAAGATTAATTAAGTCAATTAACATGAGTATAATTAAAATTTATCTTCAGTAATAGGCCTACTCATAAGGATTGAGGCGTCTGTGTTTCCATGGCAGTCAAAATATAGGCTACCGTGGGCCTACAATGCCTCACTTGCTACATCGATGTTGAACACCTTGGGCAGAAGTCGACTGTTGGTTGCTATCTTCTAAAAGTATTTCAATACAATTTATTTTAATAGCATATTTGTTGAGAACCAACAGGGCTAGCGACATATTCCACCGTAGACCATACAAAGTATCTCTGCAGACCCCTTGCTGCACGGGCCTGTTTTGTATTGTAATGAGCTAATAAAAAGAAGTTTCATTTGGCATGCGGAAAAGGCTCGCGAAAATTCGCGATATAAAAGGAGAAAGATACACAACGAAGAGCAATGGCGATGGGCAACATTCGTGTCGGCAATAGAGTGACTAAACTTCACTAGTAGTATAAATTTCAGAGATATATCAAAACTATACTCCAAGTGGAAGCGGAAAATGAAAGTAAGCATACTCAAGTTAGCAGTTTCAAAAACTAAATTTGGTCGAGAGGTCACATGCTTGTAGCACTGAATGGGTATAGCGACCAAATTTCAGAATTGCAAGATGTAGCCTATCTTCACGACAAATGCTAAATTGCTATTGACTCAACAACTATAGGTAGATCGTATATCCCAAAACTAGGTTCAACTTCCTGAAATCCAAATTGTAAAAAGCAGACATGTAAGTAGCCTAAAACATAACAAACCAATTTGAGTACTCAGGAAAATTAGAAGTACCGTACATCGTTACTCTTCGGATAACATATCCGCAATTTTTTATCCAAGGCAATATACTTTGTAGGTATTTCTAGCACGAATTTTATGAGTAGGCCTACCATTGTTAAAGAGCGTGGCCTATATATACTTCCTCAAATCAACACAAATTGTATTTAGCTAAGAGCGAAATTGTCTGATGGGGCTCCTCTATGTTTTCAAATGCTTTGTTCCCTGTTAAGGGATCAACGTAGTCGCGAAATAGCATTTCGTTCAATGATACGTATCCTTGTTTTGCTGCAATCCGTTGAACGTAATAGCTTGGAGATATTGCCAAAACCGTATCGTAACCCTTTTCACAGGCGATCGTTTCCATTCTAAGCAAAATGAATGTAGTTTTAGATGACACAATAAGAGGTTATGAGTATAACTATTTGAGGACTCGATTTCAAATGAAGCATCAGTTGTAATGATCCGTTTCGAGCATAGTGATATCGAACTAATCGAGTTGAGTGAATTAAACTGCATATGAACTATGCAATCATATAGGTCATGCATTGGTTGCTTTGGCGTGACGTGTGACATTATTATATCCGGTAGAAATACCACTCATTTTCGGATAGATGTACCGAGGTAATTTACCTTTATAATTATAATTGTCGAAACTTGCAAGTTAGCGTTTGGTTCACTATCACTAGGCATAACGACAGCGTATACGAAGCGCTACCTTTTAAACAACTCCGTAGCTATTCCTCTTCCCGCGTGTCTTATTTGACAGGCCAATCCTTCGATAAAGAAATAGTCCTTGTCACCTGTGATGCCATTTATTCCTTCGGAAGGCAACAATGATCGCAGACACTATAAATATAANGGAACTGATGCAAGAGCAAATCCGGATGTACCGGCCTGCGGATCAGTGCTCTGATATGTAGATATGCTTTAACCAATAAATCAATATGTGCACTTAAATAAGCTTAATATTAAATGAATATCAAGTGATATGTAACACTATACTTATATAGGCTACATGCATGACTTGTCTTATTCGAAAGTCTATTCTTCCATCATCCCGGTTTTGATAAAGTTGGCTCGGATTTCCTATTGTGCCCATTGCGATCGCAACCAAGTCATTTGTGCGTCTTTCGAAAGCACCAACACTTCGCCCGTCCTCCACAGCGTCCTACATAATGTTATAATATAGTTGCGGCAGCGTTCTGATCTGCTATTACAATCATATTATCAAACTTTACTCAAATAGAAGTAAACATATGTCGATATCAACAAGGTAGCATATTGTCGTGGAGTGTAATACAAATACGGTTCTACGAGCAGTAGATTCTTAGTTCGAGCCCCGAAAACATGCTTGTAAAACTGCATGGTATTCACGACCTCACCGTCAAGCGATATTACTGTGGAATCGCATGGAGAGCAAAATCATCGACATCATCGAGAAGTAGGTTTATTTTAAGACGAAATTAAACATTACTTCTTTCTATACCGGATTTTCGTTAAATACTGTTCACTATATATTCACCATACATCGACAAAGCTGCAAGGCTCATATAGCATATAGCCTGTAAATAGCCATCAAATTTAGGCTTCAGGCTTTTCACGATGTATGCGGTGCAGGCTTTAAGGGTTGTAGACCTACGTTCTACAGGACCATTTCTGGCCAATACATTCGGCGATGGTGCGCATTTTCACAATAGTAAACATAAGGGGATATAGTGTCAGTATCAGTTGAGATTTTAAATGTTGTCCAAGTATTCATTGGTGATTAGGCTACGTTGAGATAACGAAGACTAAACTTGGCCACTGCGAATGCTGTGCCTATTTTATTTTTTCGTATTCATGTAATGCCCCAAATCGTACGCCATTGCGAGTTAGCGTGACTTACCTATGAACGAATCCTATATAAGGGTTCGTTTGAATACGTGTCCTGTGGTGACTTACGTGTGCTGTGGTGACTCTGGCTGCGCTCAACTCCTTCGATTGGAGTCCCAAGCACGAATCAATGGGGCTGCTGTTCATATAAACCTCCCCCAAGACATTTAACATGTCAGCTACGTCCTCCTTCCGAAGAATCCGGAATTCGTACTCTGGCAATAGTGAGCTTCGATTGCCATCCATATAACTAGAAACACACAAACCTATTCAAATTGCACAGGAATGCAGTCGAACTGAAATAAAATGGAGTCCGAGGGTTTATTTACTTCCTTTTTGTCTCTTAATACCAACAACTAACATGTAACACCCTGATTATACGAATACGAACTCTGTCGGAAATCTAGATATGAAAATTGTAATAGCATGTATCGAAGCGTTGCGTTGGAATATTGAAAGTGGAAGACATTGTCACTATATTTTGATAATCTGCTCAAGATACCTTCAGATACCAATCAACATCATACCAGATTTTCTTCTAACTTTCTCTGTCTGTGCAACACCACTCTACCAGTCTACAGTACAAAATTCAATATAAGTTTTATTGGTTTCAATGTTGAGAATAAGCTGCCACCGAATCGCCGTAATTTAGACTCTTGTGCTTTTAAAAAAATAATGTTTTCATTCTCTTATCTCCAACTACCGCTAAATTTGTATTTGCATTGTATTTCGAATTGGTCAATGATACTGTGTCTTTGTTTTTCTTTTCGTTCGTTAGTTAATTTTATTTTATTTTATTACTTATCGACTGTTAAAATTACTCCTGTCCTGGGTGGTTCGGCTCTGAAGACTTTATCATATCGAGCCTCCCGTCTACCTAGCATGTCGCATTTCACTGTTACATTTTTGTAGTGTAACGTTGATATGTAATGTATACGAAGAACGATTCTCTCTCTCTCTCCATCTCTCTCTCTCTCTCTCTCTGATTAGTTTCGTTCGCCGAGTTACCATGGTATTGCTTGATAAACAATAGTCATTTAGCAAACTTTCAATTCTTCTTTTGTCAGACTACTATACTGGCAAGAGAAACAGCATAACTGGTAGTAGGCTAATATAAGAGAGTCTACTTTACACTAGGAAACCATCACACATTGACTAAGTATGACTATGTGGTATAGGTATATTTTGTAAGTGACCAGTGCTAAAATAATTCTGGTAAGCACGCTGGAGCATACGTTGATATATCGACTCTACGCGGTCAATTCAGTCGAAGCAATGCAATATCGACCGACCTAACAATTGCAATGTCATCGTATTAGACTCAATTGATTCTACCGCCTCCACGAAAAGGCTCAATACAAAGACGTTGTGCCGTGCAGATTAGTCATACCATGGTCATAAGGCCATACAATGACTGCCTTTCGATCCTAACTCACATCGTCCCGACTCCCAATAAGCGCAACAGTGGCTTCGTGCGGTTTGGAAATGTTTAATTGAACTCACAGTTGTTCTCAACGTGCTTGACGCGGGCCCCATGGCCCATCGCAACAAAATCGCTCGCCCCCTTATTGTCTAATGAAAAGGTATTGAGAAGAGCACAGGGAAATTTCAATTAAAACGCATGACATCCTAATGTCAGGGGTCGGGAACCTTTTTCACCAACAAGCTATATTAGTTCTGTATTTTCATTTGCAATCTCAAAGATCCATACAGCGATGCCAATACACAACTGTTTTCTGTAAGCCCAGGGGGTGCGGTAGCCAAGAGGTTGCATAAATGAGGAGGTGAGTATCCATATCCGCAGAGAACATGAGGAGGTTTCAAAGATGTCGTTGAAATGCAAAGTGACGCGTCGGCAAAGCGTTGTGATTCCGAGCACTACATTTGACGCGAAATAATGGCACGGAGTGTGAAGCCACCTAAAACCGGCTTCTCACGGTGAGACCGAGTTTATGTATCAGTTCCACTGCGGCCACTGCCCGATAGCTTCAATAACTTCTTAACCTCGGTATCAAAAGTGCATAAGTACGACACACGCGCGCCCACGCCGTCCAACTACGACATATGGCAGACAAAAATAAGAACATCGCTCTCTCAAATATGCCAGAAGACCTGATTTTTGGAACATGCTGTATCTCGCTGGCTATCCGACAGTCATCGAGCATGTCCTGTCCACATTCAAGTTGAAATACAGAGACTTTCTATTGAATAGATACTAGTTAATCCTCTAGTTTACTGGACCAGTACCTGACATATCGATCTCGTCTTCCGACACATGGCACCATTTTTCGTTACTTGTCCTTTTCTATTATCTTCTTTTACTTTTCATTCGATGTGCAACTGTGCATGCCTCCTTTTTTACATCGCAAAGCCTAGGCCAGGTGGGTGTCTGATTTCGAAGATTACTCAAAGTCGTATCGACACCCTCCTAAATTCAATTGTGTGACAGTCTTGTGGTGTATTGAAATGATGAAAATTGTATAAATAAATGTCAAATACGCGGTTAACATTCGATAGTATCAATTGCATTGCTTCACACCAAGTGCTTCACATGACATACTGTTGTGCTTCACATTACCACAAATATTTTGTTTGGCAGAACAGAGTCAGTGTTTTCAATTTAGCGATTTTCGCGCTAGATCTAGCGATTTTTCATCCGGTTTAGCGCCAAAAAATATGGATCTAGCGCCTAGCGATAAATCTAGCGATTTTTGAAGAAGTATTTAGCGATTATTTAGCGCTTTTTTACCGAAAATAACCACTAATGACCAGTTCTGGCTGACGACTGCATTGGCTATACCGGTCACCAGAGTGCGGACTC
>KE603457.1:391-11151 GCA_000444245.1 Botryllus schlosseri | reverse complement strand
AGACTGCCCGTGTTACCGAAACCGGACTTTTTACTGAGCGTGGACGCAAGCTTTTTCTGCGTCACCGTCTTGGCGGCGGCGGACCCGGGGCGCGTGGGCTTCTGGAACGTTTCGGCTTTTTTCGGCTCTGAAATGTTATTCAGTTGATTTCAACTAACTAAAATACATCAACATATAGGGCGCAAGGGCCAAGTGCCGAATTCAAGTACGGAAGTGGCGTATAGCTTGCAACAATTCACGCTCATATTCAGCGAAACGTTCATTTATAAATTCATTAAGGCCCTGAAACGTTCATTTATAAATTCATTAAGGCCCTAAGGTGCAGCTGGAATCACAAAATTTTCCAAATTTTTTTTATTGCAGAATCTTGAAGTATGAAACGCTTTCTTTTTAAAAATGTATTGCTCTTGTCTGATTTCGAATTAGAAGTATGTTGAAATACGATTTCAAATCCCCCATTTTCGTAGAAATTCACCCCCCATACTCTTTCATTCATTTAAACTCACTCAAAATTGTCTATAAGCATTCTGCCAAGCTGATTTTATACAATAAATAGAAGAGCCATATGTCTAATCGATGAAGCGTGACTTTCAAAACATTCAGCAGCCCAGCAGCAGCCGATCGCTTACCTGGGAAGAGCTGAAAGCTGTTGATATTATGAGCGTTGTTTATCGTATTGTATATTTTTCAAGATTGCATTGGTATATTGTTAATAGCTATTAGCTAATTGCTTAATTGACGATTAGGACAAAGACATACACTACGAAGTCATGTGGCATAGGGAAAGATAAAACCGTGGTAGAAAAGAACCAGTGGTTCCTGAGCAGGAGCTGAACAATCGAAGATATCTTTTGAAAAAGATTGGAGCTGTCACCGCCTTCAACATCTGATAATGATGGTTCGGATTCGGCGGAATCGTTTTCCTCGCAATATCTACATTTTTGATGCAGTTGTTCTCAACATTGTGAATTGCCTGACTGTGGCTCATCCGGCAAAGGATATTGNAACTGCACAGGCTATGCATAAGGGTTATGCAACTCAAATTAGTGTCGCAGTGTTATGATGAAATTGATGNTAAAATTNTATGTTTGAAAGANGTTGGGGGGGNNGAGATATGCGTGTAGTATCTTGACTCATACCAACTAAAATGGGTATTTCGACAATGTCACAATATTCTTGACATGNTGTTCCGTTTTCAAAACATCTAACTGATGTTTAGTTCAAGGTTTGCAAATTTTTCGAATATGNTATNGCAGTTTTGNGTAAAAAATCATCAAATCAATCATACTTNATACGACTTATTTTGCATTTAGGCACATTCAATTGTCTTCAAATTNGGCTATNTACTGANTAAAGCATGCCTGCACCATTTAAAAGCAACAAATTTCAAATACCTGCTTTACTTTTTCACCAAAATATTTTTCAATTTTCAAAGTTGATTTTCTCCCATTTCTAGTTTTTGGTAATATGATGTCGCGGGGACACGAAATTTTGATATCAGGTNACNTTCAATCCTGATCAAACTTTGCTCAGTACTAGCAATAAGACTGTTCNACCTGGTGAACTTATTGTTTTTGCTATAGGAGTTTAGGTGTACTTACTATGTTACTNATGATCTGAATTTTGTGAAAAANATTAGAAAATTCGGCACCGTACTGATANCAAACNAATATTTTGGTAATTTGTTTCGAAAATTCGTTAGTTTCAAGCAGTTCACCAGGTGGTTAGAGACCTCAGAACACTTTATGAANCNTTGGTTAGAATCTCTCAGCATCCATTGATGAGACAGGCGTTTCCCCGTACTAACNGTCCGATTCACCAATCTCCCCCCCAATTTGNGCCCAAGGAATTACTGTGAAATGCTGAAATTTATACCGTACATGAAGTTGGGTATGAATAGCTTACACACCAATTTTTGAGAATCTAGGATTGACTGTTCATAAAATATCGCAATTTGAAAATTTTGCGAGTCTAGCTGCACCTTAGGGCCTTAATACAATATTTATGCATCGACTTCATAATAATAATGTTCACTTGAAACACTCGATAACAAAAAGTCTTAAAAACTTATCCGACACGGGCATCATGAGCCAAAACGTACAGGTACTCGAAACATTTTAATCTTAAATCTTTACAGTGATTGTGTAGAATACCCATTGTGACCTACTTCGAGAAAACTTTTTGAGCTGTACAACCAGGTTCCCCGTCGGACCATGGACCGAAAGCCTGGTTAACAATTCCGGGGGAAATGATTACTGTCGGTATCGTGTGCGTGGCAATCGTGACTCGCGAGCACAGGTCCCCAGGTCAAATATTGACCTAACTTAAAATTAGGGACAACAACAACAACAACAACAAAAGTTGCGTAGTATATAGTTGCGGATTCAATATTAGCACTTCATAAACCATTCTCTACATAGAGCACTGAATCTTAACCGGGGTTTGCACGAACCCTAGAGTTTCTAGAACCAGTCTCAGAGATTCAGAGGTCAAAACACACACCCAACTCGTACAGCACAAGCAACACAGATTTGCAGTTTTCTGTGAAAACTATGTTTTAATGGATTTTCCTCTTTTAACACTGCAGTTGATGCACTACGCACAGTTCACTTTGAGCACCGTTATTCAATGTGCGATATGGTGGATTTTTGTTTTAGTAAATAGGAGAAAAAATGGGGTTCGTCAAGGCGTACAGATTGGCCATGGATATACAAACCTACCTTTTGGCGCGGTGTTACCCGCAGTGGCGTGCTGCATCTTCATAAAAGGGAGCTGTTTGATTCCGTTCAGCCCTTCGAAAATCTTTGCCTGAAAAATTCATACGCATTCCGTCGACCCAGGCGACTTCAAGAAAACAGCAGCACCGTCTCACTTGGCTCGTGTTGCCGGGAAACAAGACCCGGACGATCTTCTCGTCTGGATCGCTCGGGTGCCACACGACTAGCACGGCGACGGAACACAAATCGGCGTATGAGGACTTTTCTTCGGCGCCAGACGGGCCGAAGCACTAAATTAAGAAAGTAATTGGGTGAACAGATCTTCAAAACGAGACGGTAGCTTTAATATTGTTAATTCATTCGATAAACGGTTGTAAGTGATGCGGCGAAACACATTCAATATGCTGGACATCATAATAATGGAAACAAACAACTAGTAGACAGCGTGGAACGGTAGTAACAATAGACAGCAAGCGTCTGTGCTATTAGAATACATCACTAAAGTAATTCAGTTTTCAGTTATTTATATCCGAATACATATTGTTACCAATATACCACACGGTATACTAGTTACTTTGATTTCATTATTACCGGGGCTGTGGAGCCAGAGTTTCGTTAATTTTCTCTTGATTGAGTTGATTTGATACAGTTAGCACATTTTATTTTAGTTCATAAAAATCGGTCGATTCGCTTGCTAATAATAACTAAAATGCAATAAATAGATTTACAGGAATGTTGCAGTCAGAGTTCTGTGAACAAAATATTACGAGATAGAGAAAGTGTGTTTAAAAAATCTGGAATTGGTGTTAAGTCGGACTACTGAAAATGTCTGGAGTCAGAGTCGGCAGTAAAGTGAACCAACAACACAGCCCCGGGTTGCAAACCAAGCGACAAGGAATAACTCGTAAACGCGCTCACCCCATTTTTCCCAGCAGGGACGTTCGCATGACCGTTGACGCCCCATTTTTCGTCCATGTAGTTCAGTTCTTTGGCGCCCTCCACAGGGTTGAGCACGTACATATCGAGCTTTCCGCACCCAAGCTTCGAGAACAGATTGATTGGCTCGTTCGAATCATGCTTGCGTCGAATAGGAAGGACGTCCAAATTCAGAGCCTGTCAAAAAAGCGCACGGCCGCGGTGTAATTAGATTTTAAGTTTGGGTCTGGAGTACTTTCGGCTCCACACCGAGAAGTGTTCTCACTTAACATGTACAAATTAATATTGTTTAGCATGATCAGAAACTGTGTTCTTGCCGAAACTTTATAATTGGTGGCCTGCGATATTGGTCAAGATCTCAAGTGTACTTACTTGCCCCAACACATGTAGTTATACATCTGATGTCAGAATAGGTTGGGGTTGGAATTAGTCAGGGTGGAGGGGAAGGGTTATATATGGTCGTATGATACCCTATCCACCGATCCTAAACCAATTACAAACGATTGGATCTCGAAAGAGATGTATAAGTTTCATGGAAAATATTGTTGATGATCATGCGAAAGACCATAAATTTTGTCATCAATTGGTGATGGTCATCGTGAACACTTCTCCATGTGGATAAAAAACTACACAAGACCATAAAGTACAACCATCCGAAAACGAGCATCACCTTGGCCATGCGTAGCGTGTCCGCTACAATGTCATCTAGCTTACGGACGAATAGATCCGTTGGTCCGTCGTGCGCGCCGGAATTGTCGTCAATTTTCTTTGGCGAACTCTTTTTAAGAGACTCGAACAGGCGCGCCGGTGCGTTGAAGAACACGGGTCCCAGATCGGGCGATATCAGACAACGACGCATTTGCTTTGGAAGGAAAAAGATACAGAATTGGAAGCGCGCCAGCAGTCCATGTATCATGTATCCCATGTAATTGGGTATGCGGAAGTTTTGTCCGTGTTGTGATGCAACAATCTCAACAGGTTGGCTAACTTCGGGTGGAAAAAAGCAGTGATGGTTTTATCTCTACCTCACATCATACAACTGTTGACTTGGCAAATTACCGTTGGTAAATATAGGGAATCGTCGAAACGTTACAATAACTCGCATAAAATTTTATCATATTATCAATAATAACATATTACCACCTAAAATCTTAATGATGAAGATTTCTAGTTTGAGTTTCTAAACATTAACGCATCCGGTTATTACATAGGTCTATTCACATTACTATATTTGGCGGTATTATAACATTCTAAAATCGAATCAGTTGCAATCAGACTAGATGTTACTAGACTAACTTACTCGATTGAATAGTTAAGTTGGAGTTTATTCTATTCTAGTGTGGGTGGCAAAATGAAATAACAGAATGCGATCTTAACATCTTTTTACAATGCTCGAAGATCAGGAAAACTCCAGCAGATTTAACACTTGCAATTGTAAACATTAATTAAAAACAATTATTTTTGACCAAATCATTTCATTCCGTGTTATTTTGTATGTATAATGCGGTTCAAATTTTATTTTCTCAGACTAGGTCACAAGAGCGGCAGCCGATGCATTGATGTAACCCCACAAGCTTAAGAGTCCGAGGCATCGGCGCTAAAGTCTAATATTCCCTAGGAATACGGGCTATGACTGGGTACACCGCTCAGGTACCTGCATTTAGTGCTTGGAATATCGGAATTTACTACTTCGTACATGTATAATGCATGTTCGATCGATGCTCACCTGATACTCGTCGGAAAGCGCATCGACCGGTAGCCGGATCATCCGTTCCTGCACCTTTCTCACCAGCAAGCTATTGATCCCGGGAAGATTATCGGCGCCGAGATGGGTGGCGATGATGCTGTCTAGCCTATCGAGGTGTCGTATCACGCTCCAAAAGCCAGGCCTTAACAAACGTGGATATTTTATAGGGCGTGATCGCGGTTCAGATACCAAGCGTCACTGGTCTTACTTGTAAGTGGAACCGCCGTTGACTAGCATGTTGAAACCGTTGATGGCGAAAAACGCAGAATCTCCGGCACCGCCGGGAAAAATGTAAATGCACGGTCTGTGGGTCTTCATGAAGCCTTCTCGCGTCGGCGGTTTCAACAGTTGAAAAACCGTGTCGACCTGCAGGGAAGCAATGCATTTGATTGGTAGTAGTTTCGGGCAACATGATCACTGAGACGTCGGCTCACATAAGCAGTCCAGATTAATCATCAGATTTTTTTATCTGGCCCTCTGTTATGTCTCGGTGTTAGTCATGCCATGACACTATTTTCAGTGGGCCACAGAGCTTGAATGGCATCTAGTCAGGGTTGCCTCACAGTCCTTATTTAGATTCATTCTTACTTGAAAGGGCAATGTTTTTGTTTTATAGACAATTACACTTTAACCAGTTGCCTAACGAGGCCGTGACGAATGCTGCAAGCACACCATGCTGAAGTGATCACCTTCTTTACAGTCATCAGCTACTTAGATTTTGAGGTTAGGTTTTAATTGAACGTTACTGGGGCCCCCGCATGCTTTTACTAATTTTTAGCTAGTCTGGAGCAAAATAGAGGCTGAAAACCCCCGCTCTAGCTCAAGCAAAATCACAATGGATCAACGTCGGCAATATGTTTTACTATATCATGCACAACACCCACCAAAGGTAAGCGAATAAGCGAGATAGCCATGAAAACAGTAACCCACATCAACCTAAAAATGTAACTTGTGCTTTCGATGCCTCAGTAGAACTGTGAAATTCATAGTGGCGACAGCCGCTTGAAACACAAGATAAGGCAGGTGTCCCACTAGCAACGCTGGAACAATGTACAAGCCAAGCCCTCTCCAGAGACTGCGCTTCGACGGGGAAACAAACTGTTGTATTAACCCGTACGTATCGCTCAAGTTGACACCAATATTAGCAGTCCGAGATAAGTAGGATTTATAACCTGGTTGAAATTTGCAGTCAAGTGCTCAAGAGTCGAGACAGTCAATATTCATCAACTCGAAGGATAATGATCATTTTACGATGGCGCTCACCTCCGGAAGAACTCATTTAAACACATAAAACACATCACGAGTACCTCCATTGCAGGAGCATAAATTTTCAAGTGAGGAATCTACAGCGCTTCAAACCAAGCTAATCAGCTGGTGAGCAGACTTCTCCCTTCTAATCCCTGAATATGACATATAAGTGCCAGCGAGGAGATGTACTTGAAACGGACGCAACAGAGTTAATTATCATATTTGGGGAGCGAATGACTTCCTACAGACAATGATTCAGAACTTGAGATTGCGGTGGGTGCCGCCATTCGGGCAGACATAATATCAACAGCTAAGCGGTAATTCCACAACAGCTCTTACATCAGTTGATAATCACAGAAACCCTGCACCGCCAACTGCACCGAAGCCAAGTCCAGCCGACATGGGTAAAATGCTTTAGACTAATCATGATAGCTTGTCACTCACAGCCGCTGTGTGTGATCAACCGGTTTTTACCTGGCATAAGCATTACAAGAATGATGTTTTGTTAACACAAGGTCAGACGGGTTCCCGAAAAAATCTAACGTATCGACATGAATAATTCAAAACAATCACTCCCCACAGACGAGCCTAATGCAACAAACTGGAAATAAATTATAATCATTTTGCCTTCATTAATACTATGTCGCTATCGCAAGTCCAAATCAATATCTATTAGGGTATGGCGCCATGCTACAAATTCAACCAACTGTTACCAACACAAAACATTACCTCGTTTGCAACACTGTCTTCCAAGAAGGACGCGAATTTATCGATCTTGTCCTCTGCGAGTTTGGAATGGATATTTACGCCATCCTCTGCAATACAGTATAATCGATGAACAAAGCTCATGTTGACAGATTCAGAGCAATATCTGTAGCAATAGTGCTCAACGTGAGTTATGGTTGGAAAGACAGCAAGAAATAAAATAGAGAATTCCTCTAATCAAATCAATTGCGTTCAAAGAATTCTCAATTGAATTCGCCCAATATTTTCAACAATATGTCACACACTTAAATACAATAACAAATACTGCCTCGTGGTAAACAGGATTGCAATATTTCCTAGCAGATTTTAAAACTGCAATTGACTTGCAAGGAGGTATGGCTAAATGAGGTTTCAAAATATGAAAGTGCCTATAGAGAATTGCAAAGGAGAATGAAGCGTGAAATAGATAACGTCTGCAAATCCAAACGAACTTCCAGCAGACCTATGATCACATACCTTGTAAGCTGGAATCAATTATTTCCATCTTGATATGTTGTTCGACACCATTCATATCTTCCATATTCCACTGACCAAACTTACAGCAGGATACTGCTACTTTGAATTTATCTTTAGTAGAAGCTACCTTGGGCTCTGTGAAGCAAGCATATGCTTCTAAATATACATGCTAAGCAGGAGCTACTCGACTTCACACTGAAAGTTTGATTGCAGACGTAGCAACGCAGAACTTTATCAACCTGTCACCGAGGTACTCTCAAGGTCAAAAAGATTACAGACTCACATGGGTAAGATTATCATGTCTTGCACACTGACAAGTACATATCTTGGCAATTATAGATGACCTTGTCCTAATTAGTATTCAGTAATGCTGGGAGCTCTTAAGAATCTCGAAGTACTGCACATTGAATAACCAACTCTTAACAAGCCATCCTCAACAACTGGAGGCCGTCTAAGACGCCAGACAGAAGGGACAGTTCTGTGCTTCGTGCATATTTCATGAGATATCGACGGTACTCGAGTCAAATGGTGAATTACAGCATGGCAAAATTTCTACAAATTGAAAATATATCTGACGTAACCTATTTCCCTCAGTGACATAATTTCACAAATTATTATCTGTTCATGTCAAAAATGGCTCAGAACTGTAGCGATCAATACCTTCTTTAAAACAACTCACCGTGTAAAGCACTGAGAAGGTCACTCAAAGAAAATAATCCGTCTTGCAGTATCCAATCGCCCTCTCCTTCTGAAGACAGACCACCAAACGCAATAAGATAATTGCAGTCGGAATCCAGCGGAGTCGCAAAGTCAATCAATTCGTTGTGAAGGTTAGGCAGAGTAGGATTGATCAATATCGTCGTCTTCATCGGTTGTATGCCAAACCTAGACACCACTGTTGAGAAGAAGGCACATAGAGTTTTGAGTATTCCCTCAGGGGGACACCTCATCACGCCAAATCAATGCTATAAAAGCATCGCCATTTGGCACACAGTCACCCATTGATCAATCGGAAAGTACATGTAAATTAATTATGTGGTGAGGAATGAAAATTATAGGATTAGAAGACGTGGGAAACTGAAATTACTCTCAGCCTACAAGAAATGCCATCCAGTAGCAATAAATGACATATATCGATCATATTATCATAAAATCAGATGCATGTATCACTACAATGTCCATCATGACAAGACTAACCCCACCGACACACGAAGGGTGATATTTTTGCTAAAAATACTCCAATCAATATGCACTGGCATAACCAAGGGAGAGCCCCCCTAAATATTTCTATTCTTCAAATATTTCACTTCTTAATTGTGGCACACTTGATCTGTTGTGAAACATTTTGTTCTTCATTTGTTGCAACATACCTTCAGCATAACGCAGTGGTTCTTTTCTCCCTAACCTATACTCATCTTGCAAGCCATTACACTAATCCACAAGCCTTAAGTAAACTGCAAATTTTCACTACTGCTACTGCATTAGACATCTAACTACACATCTAATACATATTGTTGAGGTACGAATACACAAAATGAAATGGGTTTCAACTGCAGAGTTAAAATAACACACGATTTTTACACAAACCAAAAAGGTTATACTGAATATTTACGGCAAATCAATGCGACTTATACATTTCCTTTCAGAGACCAGTTGTTGGAAAGTGCCACTTAACCTACAGGATTGGTGCGATTGTTCAAATCAAGGTCAGCATTGTTCAAAATAAGGTTTAGTCCTTTTTAAAGTAAGTGGATATGGTATGGAATATGGTATATGGCAGGGATGGTGTGAACCTCTCAAAGGCTCAGGTTCGTGAGAACGTGAACCTTTTTTAAAGGTTCTGTGTGAACGCGAACATGAACCTACGACGTCACGTGACGTCATATTGCTAATTCCAACCCTATATTTCAATGAAGTGAGGTACGCTAGCGACGGCTATGGCCACATTGTGTCACGGTGCTGAAGTACAAGCTGAATTGCAAGGAAGTATAAGCTTACACCTCAACGGTCTAGGCAATGTATTCGACAGCCGACTATTACTACATTGATATTGAGCAGATTGTAAAATGATAATTTCTATACTCTATAACCCCATCAATAAGTAGCCAACACCCCAATTGCAGGGATATGATTCGTATGATAAATTTAACATATCGAATCAAGATGGACCCCGTAAGCCTGAAACATCTTTTACATTAGACAACGATGTTTATTTAGATCAATTTCATTGCTTGGCTGAATAAGGACCATTCACTCACTTTACCTACACAATTGCAGCATATTTCGCTCTAGATATTGTGTGATTGCGGGTCAAGCTGACAGCGGAGACTCACTAAATATTCACGAACGGAATTCTGGACATTGATAACTTTTGTTACAAAGCAAGTAACACTTTTGAGATTGGCAAGGTGAATATATTCTAGGGTTGCCATACGTTCGGAATTTCCCGGACATGTCCGGAATTTCACTGTTCAAACTAGCGTCTGGGGGGGATTTCTAAAATATGCCAAATGTCCAGAATTTTGACATAGGCTCAAAATGGTTTCGTAAATTAGCATAAACACAATATTTTTTGGGAATATTTATGCTGATGCATGATCTTTTTCTTCGCGCTGCGGGCGATTTACTATCACATTTTTTTATTTTAATATGGGGACTACCGTTCTCACAAAAACTGCCATAAAATATAAATAAAACAACCTTCCTTTACTGGAATAAGCCTAATTGCAACCGCAATTATAGGAGAACGGTATATTCCTAGAGCTCGTTAAGGCCGTTTAAATGCTCTATTCAAAGATTGTCGTTCCAAGCGGGGGTGGGGGTGGGCTCAAAATAATTCTTTATTTGGGCGGGGAGGGGCTGAAAATATGTGCCATCGGGCACAGTTACAC